>PVHP010053735.1:0-10666 GCA_004024765.1 Zapus hudsonius | reverse complement strand
CAAATGGTGCTGGACAAATTGGATAAACATGTGTAAAAAATGAAATTAGACCCACTCCTTTCACCATGCACAAAGATCAACTCCAAATAGATCAGAGACCTCAATATTAACCATACAACCCTAAACACCCTGGAAGAAAAAATAGGAGGAACCCTACATAAGATAGGAATAGGGAATAAGTTCCTGAGCAAATCTCCAGTAGCCCAGGATGTGCAACAGTCACTTAACCAATGGGACCTGATCAGACTCAAAAGCTTCTGTACAGACAAAAACATCGTTCTCAGAGTCAATAGACCGCCTTCAAATGGGGAGATGATTTTTGCCAGCTACAACTCAGACAGAGGCCTAATTTCCAGAACCTACAGAGAACTCAAAAAAATTAATAACAAAAAAGCAAACTGCCCCCTCACAAAATGGGGCACTGATCTCAACAGAGAATTCACAGAGGAGGAAACACAAATGGCCTTTTCTCACCTGAGAAAGTGCTCAGCATCCTTAAGCATCAGAGAAATGCAAATCAAAACCACAATGAGATACCACCTTTCCCCAGTCAGAATAGCAATCATAAAGAAAACCAACAACAATCATTGCTGGCTAGGATGGAGGGGGGGGAAGGAACCCTCATTCACTGCTGGTGGGATTGCAAATCTGTTCAACCGTTATGGAAAGCAGTGTGGAGACCTGAACAGAATGGACATAATCCTTCCAATGGACCCAGCTATCCCTCTTCTAGGCATCTACCCACAAGATGTCACATCTCGATGCAGAAACATTTGTACAACTATATTTATAGCAGCTCAATTCATAATAGCCAAGAACTGGAATCAACCCAAATGCCCATCCATGGAGGAATGGACAGCAAAACTGTGGTATATTTACACGATGGAATTTTACTCAGCTGAAAGGAAAAATGACATATTGAAATTTAGGAAAAAATGGTCTGACGTCGAACAGATCTTACTAAGCGAACACTCAAAAGAACAGAAATTCAAACGCCACATATTTTCCCTCATATGTGGTCCTTAACTAAGATAACCGTAAACTCTACACAGACTAGTAGAAAGAAGTGAGAGGTTATGAATGAGGGGTAAGGGATGGGGGAGGGGAATGGCTTAAGCATGAGGTTAAACCAAATTAGGTTCAAAAACATAAAATCCTCACAAGCATACTGTAACCTATTGAGAAAGTAGTGGGTGTCGACTGGCAAGAGGGGCCATGAGTGGTAGGGGAGATCAGTCTGACAACCCCTGGTTCCAACCACCGGTTCCTTCCCTCACTGAGCTGTTGACCAAAGTGACCCATGAGTTTCCAACAACAAGACAGAATTCTGTCAAAGCTCTTGAGTGCCCTCCCCAGGCCTGAGGCAAAACCCTGTTGCTGAAGAAACTACAAAATGCCATAGACCAGCATCGAGAGACCCTTAGAGGTCCAGAACGGTATCCAGCCCCCAGAAGGCAGTTAGTGTAGTGCTGGAAGGCACTGCACAGGTTGCCAGGGGAAACTAATCAATGACAGCTGGAGTAAACAGAGACCACTGACATGAAACACAATCTGCAGCCATGAGTAGGCTGACCACACCTCCTACAGGGAGAGAACAGCGAACCAAGAAAGGAGCACTTGTGCAATGGAGGAGCCTGGGCCTGGGGGAGACAATCAACAGCTTTCAAATTTGGCCAAATTTTCCACTTAGTGAGGGAGACCCCTTGTCTGGAACTTGGGATTCAGGGTGATAGGCACCGGATCCCGTACCCTTGGCTCCCAAGACAAGATGCACTATGGGAGCGACTGACGGGGAGGCTACTAAAAATAGAATCTAGGTAATCCAGAATTGTGTATATTTGTTAATCTACACTGATCTCACTCTCCGATGGAGATTGTGTTTGTATTTTTCAGGATGCAGCGAGAGAGATGTGGCCCATCTAACCCTACCAACTGACCATGGGCAGATAGCTGAGATCCTGGCAAGAGATGAGCCACCACAGTCATATCGTGGAGGATCCATACAGAACCCCGCAGAGAATGACAGGATGAACAAGGAACCCACAGCCACAGCCATTCAATCAACACAGGATAAGCCAGTGAGACAGATACCAACGATTTTCGACACAAAGACCCCTAAGCTCACAACACTGAAGCAGCCTTAATACTCACCCACCATGACTCAGTGAACTGAGCGGAAGAGGGGGCGAAAAGATTGTGAGAGCCGTGGTGGGGGAGATTATCCAGAGGTATGGCACCACTCAGTGACAACATACTAGGGCCAGGCGAACCTGGCTGAATACTAGGCTATCTATGGTCCCCTGTCACAAGGACTGATCCAGACGACCCATGGAGGAGGATATCCAGCTGATTGGGGATGGGGGAGGGGGGCATCGGGGAATTGGGGATAACTCATTGTTTGCCCACTAAATAATGTAACTCATTATGGACAATAAAAAATTAAAGTAAAAATTATTAATAGTAATATAAATAGAAAGAAGTAAATGAAATATTTAAAAAATAAGAACAGGCAATAAATGAATGAAAAGAAGGCATCAGTGCCTTTGTTATTTCTTTTTCTTTTCTCTTTAGGTTTTTTGAGGTTTTTTCCTCCTACCTCTGCCTCCCAGAGTGCTGGGATTAAAGGCATGCGCCACCACGCCCTTCTGTCCTTGGTATTTCTGACTCATTGGGATGACAGGACTTCTCCTTGGATTATCATTCATGTCAGTCTCCACAGGCTGGGGGGATGATTGCTATGCTCAGGAATTCAGACAAAGTCAGTGTGGCCTTCCAGATGAAAGGGATTTCTGTGAATACATTGACTACTTTCTTCCAGAACCCCCTGCCCCTCCCACAGCAAGTTACTGCTCACCCTTAGTGAATTAGGGATGGAACTTTGCACAAGGCAGGGCTTTCTGTGACTCTGAAGGGACGAGGAAGGCTCACCTACCTGATATCCTGTGTTCTCTTCTGGGTTCCACGACACACTTCCAACAATTCTGTGGTCACTTCCCTGGGGCCTGGGGGGGGGTCGTTTTTCTTCTTCTCTCTTTTATTTTTTGATTATTTGTTTTCTCTGACAGGCCACACTCCTGCTTCCCTTGCTGCCGTGGGTTTCTCATCAGCCTGGACCTTCTCTTTCTCTGAAACTCCCAGGACTTCTCCTGTGAGCAGTTCACTAGCAGAGACACCAGACTATGTGCAGCTGGAGCAGAATCGCATACAGCTCGCAGGAGTGGCAAATTTCAAGCAAGGGTCTGATGACAGTCCTTACCCCTGCCTCTGATGGAGGACGGGAGCAAAGTCCCTTTCTTTTGCAGGTAGTCACCTAGGGACACAGGCCCAAAAGAACATGGATGCTGCCCTGCTCTGGCGAGACTGGAATTCCAGTTTGATGCAAGATTCACCCATTGATGAGCCTTTCTGAGTCTGTGCTCTGCTCCTGGGCTCACCAACCAATTAAGAACCTTCATACACACTGGAACTTGGCAACGAGGCTCATCCTGAATGGTTGTCTAATTTATAAACAGGCCTGATCTAAGTTGCTGATTGGATTTTCCAGTTTCTCCCTTTCAGGACCACTTCCAACCAGGAAGGGGAAAACCCTCTTAGCTTGAAAGCTTTTTTGACTTTCTTCTCTCATTTCTTTTTATTTAAATTTTTTATTTGCAAGCAGAGAGAGAGAGAGAGAGAGAGAGAGAGAGAGAGAGAGAGAGATAGAAGAGAGGCAGAGAGAATGAGTGTGCCAGGGCCTCCAGCTGCTGCAAATGCTACCTTGTGCCTCTGGCTTTAAGTGGGTACTGGGGAATCAAACCCCAAGTGTTAGGCTTTGCAGGCAGTGCCTCAACCTCTGAGCCATCTCTTCAGCCCTTCTCTCTTATTTCTTTTTTTTTTAAGACATTTTATTTATTTATGACAGAGAGAGAGAGAGAGAGGCAGATGGAAAGAGAGAATGGGCCCACCAAGGCCTCCAGTCACTGCAAATGAACTCCAGACACATGCGACCTCTTGTGCATCTGTCTTTATATGGGCACTGGGGAATCGAACTCCGGTCCTTCTGTGTTGCAGGCAAACGCCTTAACCACTAAGCAATCTCTTCAGCCCTTCTCTCTTATTTCAACTGTCCCTTAAAATAAATTTTTCATAATGTACCCTTCTTTGTGTCTAGGTTTTTCAATTCTTTGCTCGTCATAAACAAGAACTTGAGAGCCACCGGGTTAGGGAGTTCTAATCCCATCCAGAAGGACATCTTCGGTTCTCAATCTGGCAATTCTATGAGGGAACATTCCCAGGCCTGACCTTGAGGGTCTCTTGCAAGCAATGGCTGTAAGGTTGGATTCAAGAGGACCCTGAGGAAGCCACGAGGTTATAAATGAGAGGCATTAATGTCAGTGCCATAGACAGCAGAATGGGGTTCTGAAGAGAGCTTTCAATTCCACTGGGCACAGCAGGGCTCCCCCTCTTAAAGGGAGGGGGGCTCCTGCCTCAAGCAGACAGGCATTAGTTAAATTGCCCATAAGTGCTTGCAGTAAAATTGCATCTGGAAAAAAAAAAAAAGATGCCAGGGTGTGGTGGTGCACGTCGCTAATCCCAGCCCTCGGAAGGCAGAGGTAGGAGGATCACCATGAGTTCAAAGTCACCCTGAGACTACATTGGGAATTGCAGGTTAGCCTGGGCTACAGTGAGACCCTACCTTGATAAACAAACAGACAAACAAAATAATAACAAAAATAAAGATTGCCTCTGGTTCCTGGGTGGCAGGGTCAGGGAAAGGATTTGGGTGCTGCTGTTCTAGAAGGTGCTTGTTAACTCTGGATGAGAGGTGAGGCCACTGCTGCAGGTGGGTGTTGCCTGAGCAGCACCTATGCTGAGACCTGACAGTCACAGCTGCCTGGATGAAGACAGGGACAGTTGTCATGCTGGGAGGACAGTGTGCCCACAGGTACCAATAGAGGTTCAGCTTTGAGACATTACTTAAAAACGTACACACTTTCTCCAAATGTGAAGCCCAGCTTTTTTAAAAAATATTTTATTTATTCATTTTCAAGCAAAGAAATACAGGGAGAGAGAGAGAGAGAGAGAGAGAGAGAGAGAGAGAGAGAGAGAGAGAGAGAGAGAGAGAGAGAGAGAGAGAGAGAGAGAGAGAGAGAGAGAGCGCACCAGGGCCACCACCTTGTGGGTCTGGCTTATGTGGGTCCTGGGGAATTGAACCCGGGGCCTTAGGCACTGGAGGCAAGTGCCTTAACTGCTGAGCCATCTCTCCAGCCCTAAGCACAGCTTTCTTAACAGAACTTATTTTAGCAAACTTCCATGACTGGGGAGATGGCTCAGTGGCATTTACGACCTCACAGTGACTGTCACTACCTACGTAAAACATGCATACTGTGACGGAAGAATGATATCAAAATAGAAGAGGGACTAGGGAAAGAAGCAGGGGTTCAGTGGAGGGGTACAGAGGAGGTGGGAGGGGGTTATGATCAGAGTACACTGTGTGTATGTATGGAAGTTGTCAATAAAAAGTTAAGAAATATTCTGAGTCTGGAGGTTAATAATGAAGAAGGTCAGAGAGATTCAATGCATGAGAAAGATTTGGGTACCTGTTCATGGAAGAGACCTCATGACACAGATGTGGGTGACGGTTAGGAGTACAGTAGCCACTGGATGACAGCCAGTCAGGAAAGGTGACTCTGGTCTCATAATCACAAGGACTGAGTTCTGATAAGAACAATGACCTTGGAAGTGGAGTTTCCCAAAGGTCTGTAAGGTGAGGCAGGCATCTCATGATCCTTTCAGACTCATGATGCCTGAGACAGCCTACAACACAGCCAAGTGCCGCTTATAGTAACTTGCTATTAGTCAAATGTATAGTAAAATTATAAATGTAATTTATTAGTAGTTTGATATGTAGTAATCTGATGTCAAAGCACCAATAGGAAACTAATACAATAAGCCTTCGACTGGAGACATTACTGCCTCTGGGGAATGGTCACACAGTCTGGAGGAGCTAGGCTGCCTGCGTTGGCGGCTCTGCACATTTTCATCTGTGTAATGTCTCTTTTTCAGTAAGCTATTTAGCTCTCTGGGCCTCAGTTTCAACTGTAAATCGGGATAAAAATGATAGTATTCCTGAGAGGTTTGTTGTGAAAGATGATTTGGAAAGGCCAGATTGCGCAAGAATAAATTGACTTCCCAGATAACCTAACCCAGCTTCTCTTTTTTTTTTTCTTCAGTTTTTCGAGGTAGGGTCTCGCTCTAGTCCAGGCTGACCTGGAATTCACTCTGTAGTCTCAGGCTGGCCTTGAATTCACGGTGATCCTCCTACCTCTGCCTCCCGAGTGCTGGGATTAAAGGCGTTCGCCACCATGCCCGGCCTAACCCAGCTTCTCTAGCAAGAATGGTCCCTCTTCTTTCTCAGATGTCCCAGTTCTGTCCACACCCTTCAAATCAGCAACAGACCTAGAGAATGTTTCCATGAGCTCTGAAGAGTGGTCGCAGGATTACTAGGAATCAGGCCAAGAGGGGTGTGAGAGGATGCGTGTGGATTCAGCAGGCATGAACCTTGTTCTTGGAGATGCCCATCCTGGGAGGACCCCAGAAGCAGAAGATGGGGGTCTAAGGTAGTTCTCACCATACAGCTCAGATGGGTCTAATGTATTAGAAGTATTACTCCAGTGGGCAAGAGGACCACCAGGGGATGGCACGAGCCTTTTGTGGGGAAGATTTTTCTAACAGTCAAAACTGTCCAGAAATAACTTATAAAAGGGTGTCTACAGTATTAAAGCACACTGCCAGCTTCCTACTTCTGTGTGTGTTGGGGGGGGCTAGTTTTCATTTAATTCCAAACCAACTAGCCAGTCACATACATTTAGCTCCTTTCCCGTGTACCATCCACACAGCCACCTGTTGGAAGCATGCCATCTATTTTGAGGCACCTGTATTTTACAGAAGTGCTAATCTAGGCCAGGAGGTCTCAAAATGTTGGACCCCTGACCTTCTCCTGCTGGGCTCTGAGGTGGATAACCAGGCATTTGCTTTGGTGGAAAGACACGTTAAAAAACACAAAGGCAGAGACACCTAAGTGTGTCCTTGAAGTCACTTTTAAAAAAAAGGTCAACGTCACCAAAGAATGTCCTTAATAAAGCACTAAAGTTCTGATATTGTTAATGGTCAGCCCTCAAATGTACGCCTTAATTTTTTTTGGGGGGGGTGGCTGGGTGTGGTGGCACACATACCATTAATCCCAGCACTTGGGAGGCCAAAGGAGGATCGCCATGAGTTCCAGACCAGCCTGAGACTACATGCTGAATTCCAGGTCAGCCTGGGCTAGAGCGAGACCCTGCCTTAAAAAACAAACAAACAAAAGCAACAACAACAAAAAAAAATGGAAGAAAATAGGGGAAAGCCCAAAATACTTTTGTTGTATGAAAATAAAATGATTTTCTGGAAAAGTCCTTGATTGAGCCGAAGACCTACGAGCCACTTTTTCCCAGAAGCACCATCTTCACGGTTATCATTTCAGCAAATGGCAGTTATTTCATATATACTTCACTCTTTTCTAACATAAATGAAGTGAGCCTGTCACTTTAAGACCAGGAAGATGGCTCAGTGTAACAAGGTCCTTGTACCACAAGTCTACCAACCCGAGTTCCAATCCCCAGCACCCACATACAGCTTGATTCGATAAGCAAGAGAGATTCTGTTTCAAACAAGGTAGAAGGAGAAAACCCAAAGCCTGAGGTTGTACACTGACTTCCACATGTATGCCTTGGCATATCACCCCCCTCCCCACCTCCCCTGTGCAAAACGAAAACAAAGAAAATCAATGGGCAGTGATTGTTGTCAAGGTTGACTTTCAAGTTCAAGTGCAGCTGAAATAATGTACCTGTCATGCAGACTTGAGACTTCAGAGGCCCTTCTGACGACATCAGCAGTCATACTGAAGAACCAGATTCCATCTTGAAGTTAGAAGCTATTTTGTAACAAAGTTCTGTTTGATTTGACCTTGAACTTGCCTAGAATTTCTGTGACTCTTCCTGGAATCTACGTTACTCCTCTCCTTGACCATGATAAGACCCATGCCATCTAGGGAAAAATCACAATTAATTATGCATTCTGCTTGCTAAACCCCTTGTTGGAAACTCCCCAAGTTTTTGTATATAAAAACCTCACTTTTTCTTTTGCGGACTGCTGGTCTCTGGAGCACTGCTTTTGGGTGAGAGAGTCGCTGGCCAGCTCCTGTGTGCACAAATATAGCTTTCTTTAATTTGGCCTAAATTTGAGTCTGTGGTCTTTTCTTGGCGTTGGTGGGTTCAACAATACCAACGTGAGCCACAGTGAAGTCTACACGGGGAGTGATTATAAGTTCCTTGACTGTGGAGTTGGAACATTGCAGATCAAGAGCCAGAATTATCTTGGGTATCTCTAGTCTCCTCATAACCACATCTGAATAAGACCCAGTACCTTTTGACTTCCAGGAAGACCTTTGCAATGTATTAACAGATACTACCTTCCAGCAGCCTTACGGCTAAGAACGTCATCAGACAGCTCTAGCCGGAACCAAGAGCAGAGACTTCTACACTTGTAACTGGCCCACCTGCTGTCCACACCAATGTGTTTGGTCAATGAACTGATTTATGACTCTTCTGTGGTGTGATTATAAAAGTTCATGGAACTGTTTCACAGTGAAGCATGTCATTTGGAACAACCTGAATCCAGGTTCCCAGGACGTGGTCACTTTTATTTGGTTCAGATTAAACTAGCTCTTTCTCACTTAGGAGTGAAAGCTGTGCTTTGCATCAACGTTAACAAGTGAGAATGTTTTGACATTGTATGGTGAAATGTGTCAATATTTGGATATCTATATGCAAAAAACTCTACAACAAAACTCCCTTGCAAGGTGTCAACTTTTGCTGTTTTCATTCCTGCCTTTGGCTCATTTTCTCCTCCCACTCCATCTATCCCTACACTAGAGAACTGTAAGAACAGCTTTCCCTCTGCCATCAGAGACAAGACCCAGGGGTAGTGTTAGTAGTGGAGTGCTTGCCTAGTATGCAGGAAGCCCTAGGTTCAAACAAATACTCCCCCCACACCACACACCAAAAGAAAAAAAAAGAGAGATAGAAATATGAGAAATGAGGAAAAACAAACTCCTCCCTCCAGAAGGTGGGGATGAACTTAAAACATGCTCTGGCCATGCAGTTAGGTGGAAACTGAAAGGAGAGGGAAAAGAAAAAGAAAGTGTGTGACTCACCTGAGTAGTTCTGTTTAGTTTAGCTGTGATGGAAGTGTCTGACAAGACTAACTTTGCAGTAACTTGCTAGATGGGTTCAGAGAAAGGAAAACGAGAGGCTGCAGCAAGTTGATGCAAGAGCTGACTGAAGCGTGGCCTACAAGGCAGTGATCAAAGTGCAAATACAGGGGAAGAAGGGAGGGAACCACTCATTAAGAAAATTGGAGGGGGGGCATTGGGGAATTGGGGATAACAATTCATTGTTTGCCCACTGAATAATGTAACACATTATGGACAATAAATATATGTTTAAGATAAAAAAAGGATATGGGTCTAGAGAGATGGTGCATCCCTTCTCTCTCTTTCTCTCTAGATGATAGATAATAGATATAGATATATCATTATATATATATATATATATATATATATATATATCATTACCTCCACAAGGCCTCCACTATAATGGTTTCCTCAACAATTTGACATAAATGATGGAGCGAGTTAAAACAGTCTTCAAAATATAAGAGGGTCTTGTTAGAAAGAAGGATTTCAGTGAAAGGAGTGAGACAAAAGAAGATATTGAAAAGTGATGAACAAATAATGTTGAAGTATGAAAATTGTCAAATAAGAATAAAACATATATATACTTAAAAAAAATTGGAAGCACAAGGCGTACACTGGATGAAAACATCCATAGGGGCTGTATCTGACAGAGGACTTTTATGCACCATACAGAGAAAATTCCTGACCAAAAAGAGAAAAAAAAAACCTATCAGGAAAATGTTTGAGTTTTTTTTTTTTTTTAACAAGATAACATGTATCAATAGCTTCAGTAACACAGAA
The DNA here is from genome assembly GCA_004024765.1 of Zapus hudsonius. Lineage (NCBI taxonomy): Eukaryota > Metazoa > Chordata > Mammalia > Rodentia > Dipodidae > Zapus > Zapus hudsonius. The sequence goes on along the minus strand of PVHP010053735.1, from coordinate 612 downwards.
GGCATGAGCATTCACCACTGGAGGAATGCAAATAGAACCACAGGGGACCACCACTCACCCACTACGATGGCTAAAGTTGACTGATCAGACTTTCTTTTATGAGGGTGGGGGCGGTGCTGGAAATGAACCCAGGGCTTCATTGTTGCTCAGCAACTTGATACTGAAATTCCAGCCCAGTCACACAAAGAATAAGGGTCCAGAGAAGCTGTTATTTTTCACACAATGCTGGTAGGGACGTGAAATGGTACAATTACATTAGAGAATTTAGTTTTCCAATAAAAGAAAACACTAACTTGACTGTATGCCATAATCCTACTCGACAGTACAGACCTAAAAAAAAAAGGAAAAGAAAAATAGATCCACAAGAAAGGTATCCATTTCCATAAGTTTATTCACAATAATCTCAAACTGGACAATCCAAACACTACCAACACACTACTCCTTATTTAAAAAATTGCTTCTTGTTACTGATAAATGAAACATTAATTCCAAAACTTGGTTGAGAAAGGAAAACACATACATACATACTATATGATTCTATTTTTATGAAGTTTAAGACTAGGTACAATACGTGGTGAAGTCAATCAGCCTGGTGGTTGCCTCTGGTGGCGG
>PVHP010053734.1:0-10693 GCA_004024765.1 Zapus hudsonius | reverse complement strand
TATTGTGGTGTACAAATCTTTAACACTTTGAAGGACATAGCCAGGGTAAATTTGCATAAAGTTTAGATATGAATTTTCCAAGTTAACTACAGAACGTATTCTTACCTACATTTTTCTGCATTTTAGGGATTCTGTAAGATAAATAAAAATTTAAAAATTTCACATGCAGTCCTACGATATCAATAAGCCGGTGTGGTTTTCAATGTAGAAGCTTTGAAGGTAGATACCTCTAAGATGTGATTAGCTTAGATTCCTTTATAATTCTACAGTCCAGGAACCCAGTCCACCTCAACTTCTCTAATCTAGAAAATTCCTCACAGACTTGACCAGAGATTTGTTTCCATAGAGATTAAATCCAGAGGTTAACCATCACACAGTGTACAGACCATAGGTCATATGCAAACTCCATGCTGTTTTTATCTAAGGGATATAAGCATACTCAGATTTTGGTGTTTTCAAAGGTCCCAGATCCAATGTCCTGTAAATACCACTGAGCAAATATTTAGTACATGGACCAAGTAATATATATATATATATATATTGCTTTATCAATCACATTATTTAGTACCTCATGCCTGACAGCTATGCTAATGACATTCTAAGTTAACCATGCATGGAACTCTCCCCTGGTTTCTCCTCACCCAGTGGAGTGGCTACAGCGATAAGGTGGGCTGAGTCCAGTCCAAGAGTTCAGAGTAGGATTAGGGGAGTCCCAGGTAGTCTAACAACGTCTCAGAGTCTGGTTCCTGAACTGGGGATGAGATGAGCAGTCAGGTCACAAGCATACCTCTCTTGTTAATGGTTCGTGGTAATGAGCATTCTCAAGTGACCAGCAGGAAGTCCAAGATCGAAGTCCCCATGGAGCCATCCAGCGGGCAACACTGGGTTACCAGGTCCACCTCAAGGGGCTTTTTTAGCCCCAGTTTGGGTGGTCTGTTTGTACTTGATAAGGGACACTCCTGATAGGTGTGACCAATGGCAACTGTGGACATGGGTATGCCTGTTTATGTTTGGGTTTCCTTGCTTCAGCTGTTGGCACGTTCTGACGTCATCACTTGCCCATAGTACAGCCATGTTTGTGTGTTCACCTCTTTTCTAAAAATGTTACTTGTTTATTGTTAATAAGTAGAAACTATGTATTAATGTCTTGTGTTGGTACCCCCATTTCCCTCCTCCCTGCCCCCAATCCATTGAGGGCCCTCCTCAGTGGGCTTGCTGGGATGGAGGTTTATGAATTGTGTAAGCAGTCACCAGTTGGATTTTTTTTTTTTTGAGGGAAGCGATGCCTCTGAGTGTTCCCCCCCCCACTGTGGCTCATTCAATCTTTCCACCCCTTCTTCCACAAAATTCCCTGAGCCATGGTGGGTGAGTTTTAAGTCTGCTTTACTGTTGAGGTCTTAAGCGTCTCTGGTTTTCTGCTTATGACTGACTATTTTGAGTGTCCTCAGTGGTATCTTTTATTTTTGTTTCTCAGTGGTATCTTAATTCAGAAAAACACAATACATTGAAGATTTATATCCTAAATAGTGTGTGTGTGTGTGTGTGTGTGTGTGTGTGTGTGTGTGTGTATACACAGGTGCACATGGGGCGGGGGTAGGGTGGGGGTAGAGGAGCTCAGTGATTGGATACTTGCCTAGCTTGGCTTGACCCAGCACCAAAAGCAAAAATTAAAATGAAACAAAAGTGGAAAACGGTTTGTGTTTTAACAGATCAATATATGCTGAGGAAGAAGGAACTAGAGATACATAAGGTACTTTCTATTCTAATATTCAAAGCAAATTTACAACTATTACATTTTATCCCCTCTTTCTGGGTTTTCATATTTCATTGGTCCTCATCGGGCAGAATACTTTCAGCTGTAGTGATGGCTCTTACTCAAATTTGGTGAAGCAAAAAAAAATTTTAATATTTGTTATTTGTAAGAGATAGAGACAGACAAATCCACTTTAGAGTAGTGATTCTTTGTCTCTAAAACAGGTTGTAGGAGGAAAATGAAACAAAATGCAGTTTCTGAGCTGGGGAGATGGCTCAGGGGTTAAAGGCACTTGATTGCAAAGCCTGGTGGATTGGATTCCATTCTTTCTCCAGGGCCCACAAGTGAGATTCACAAAGTGGCGCATGTGTCTGGAGTTGGTTTGCAGTGGTAACAGTCCCACAATCCCTCACGTTCTCCCCAGTGGGTATCTTGCCCTCCTGGAGATAAACCCTGATCTGCTCCACAGTGAAATAGGAACCAATGGGTCTCTCTCCCCTAAAATCCTTCAGGAGAAATGAGAGTAGGAAATTGAGTTTCTTCTGTAAGGATTCTGGCTGCCATCTTGCAATCTAGTTGGCCAATGACCACTGCTCCAAGGATGGTGCCCTCTTCTCAAAATCCTACCAAGTTAGACAATTTCATAGAACTTGACAACAAATGACAATCTCTCTCTCTCTCTCTCTCTCTCTCTCTCTCTCTCTCTCTCTCTCTCTCTCTCCCTCACTGTAACTCTGGCATTCATTCCTCCCCTGGAAATGCCTCTTTTTCTCCTCTCGGCTTTGGCTCTAATGTGGTTTCTCTCCCTGGGAGATAGCAGGACAGCCACCCAGTGCAGCTCCCCCAAGCTCTGAATGGGCAGAGTGAGGCTCAAGGCATTGCCTAGTCTGTGAAGATCAGACAAAAAGCACCGGCTGCCTTTAAGAAAATGATGCTGGGAACCATCAACAACCCTCTAAACAAAGTACAAAGTGATTTGGTTCTTTGGGGCTCCCTCAAATCCTTTTAATTCCCTGGAGTCCAGTTCCAAAAAGAAAGATGAAAAGGCATCATGATTTTCTTGGAGAGCCAATGGATGCCTTTGGAAATTTCGGGATTAACACAGTGTATGTGATATTTTGAGTTTGGATGCCTTTGGAAATTTCGGGATTAACACAGTGTATGTGATATTTTGAGTTTTTCTACAATAAAACTTTAATGGTCCCGTTGAGAAATTGAGTCCATATTCGGTGTAGTTTCTATTATTGGGGAGTCTGAGGCAATTCTGGAACACTCAGCTGTTCTTTGATCTGGAAGAAATGGTGGTTTCCATGGCGCCCCAAGGCAGAGAGTTCGGCATTCTAGTCAGCTGGGCTCAGCGTTCCTAACCCGGCCTGCCCTGAAGCACTCAGAAAGAACTTTAAAATCAGAATGCTTTATATGTCATTGCTGAAAATAAACTATGGTGGTGGGGGGTGTTAATCCTTAAACGTTTGTTTCTGATGGAGCCGGTCAACACTCTGTTATGGGTAGGGGAGGGGCTAATGAGGCCACCCTGAAGAACTAATGAAATTAATAGTTGCTGAGGGAAGGAGGGGGGACATTCTCTTAGGTGGAGTAGCCAGCCATTAGCAGTGATGAGGACAAGGGTACCCTGGCTCAAGGGTAAGGGTAATGTGGGGTGCATAAGATCAAAATGCAATATATGTATGAAAGGCCAAAAAAATGAAATTTTTAAAATTATGTTTTGCTTATTTAAATGCTAACTTGTTTCTAGGAAAAAATAATAGTTTAGTCTTCTGATAGCACAGAATATAAATTTCCCCTATTTTGTACAAGATAAGTGTTTTATTTGACCTTGAATGTAAATAAAATGGGAGCTAAAAATATTGTGATCGATATATTTCGTATATCTGGCAGTCATCATTTCTCAAAGCAATTGTTAATCCCAATTTATTTTTAGATGTTTTATCTTGAGCCTTCTCCCCCATCCTGTCCCATAAGGCAGCTTACATAAGATAGCTTCCAGCCCCAACCTGTCGTCAGGATCGAACTCACACTTGGCACTGCTGGACTGTGGCTTCAGAAAGGACAGAGGAGGTTCCTGTCAGAGCTCTCCCTCAAAACAGGCAAAGCAACTGTCCAAGACAGAAAGGAAATAACTGCACCCAGCGGGGCAATGTTTTTTATTGTACAAGTTGAATAGAAGAAAAGTGAAAAGATGGCTTTTGTCTGGATGGAAGGAGGCCAAAACGGCTTTGGAGATGAGTGACCTTTGATTTCTACAAAGGTCATTCTCTGATGATCGTGATGCCTGACTCCTGACAGGATCCAAAGGCTTCAGCCAAGGGGATGATTAACCTGTTAGCTGACATGTAAAACTCGTAAGACATTCTGGGGATAAATTTTCTGTAATTATTGTTTTGAGACAGGGTAACCCAGGCTAACCTTGAACTCCCAGCAATAATCCTGCCTCAGCCTCCCAAGTGCAAGGATTACAGGTGTGTGCTGCCAATGCAGCTTGAAACTGAACTTATGCCAACGTTACTTTCAAACCTTACTGGATGCCACAGTTCCTTGGACTGTTGATTGAACTCTCTTGACATCACCCTGTGAAGCCACATAGAGAGTGACTCTCAGACAATCATTCACTTCCCAAAAGTGTTCTTCCTGTCTATGTGGCTCTAACCCAGGTTTTGAGTCTATGATGTAGTTCCAATTTCCTTTTGAAACCATTCCCAGGATAACTGAGGGATTTTTTTTTTTTTGGCCTTTAAGGAAAACACTGATTTTATTAATTTTTACCTCTGTTCCCTCAATAAGATAGCTATTTGTTTTTGTTCAGAAATCTCACGGATTTTCAAAGGAGAAGTATCTTGGTCTGTTTCATATGTAATTTGAAATGTATTTATTTTTCCAAATGACAAAGAGGAATCAACTTTCAAAAATTGAAAGTATTAAAGGCTTTTTTCTAATTAAAAAATATTTGACTTAGGGCTTGCTTGCAAATCTTTCCAGCCTGGGGTTTGATTCCCCAGTACCCACATAAAGCCAGATATAAAAAGTGGAGTATGCATCTAGAGTTCATTTGCAGTGGCAAGAGGAGCTGGCACACCCATTCTCATTCTCTCTCTCTCAAATAAATAAATAAATAAACCGGGCGTGGTGGTGCACGCCTTTAATCCCAGCTACTCAGGAGACAGAGGTAGGAGGATCGCCGTGAGTTCAAGGCCACCCTGAGACTACATAGTGAATTCCAGATCAGCCTGGGCTAGAGGGAGACTCTATCTCGAAAAACCAAAAAATAAATAATCTTTTAAAAATTGACTTAGATTCTCTCTTCGTAGCTTCTCACTTCTCTTTCACTGAGTTAATAAGGCATATAATCTATTGAGTCATATTTTAGGATACATTACAGATAAGTAAAGGATAGAAGAGCTTGGATAAATAATCCAGAAGGACAATGTGGAAGCAATGCCACCCACAGTTATCCAAAGCCGTGGCACCTTTGAGCACAGTGCCGCTGACCTCACATAGCAAGCAGTTAGCCGCTCACTGCTGGGGCAAAACAGCCGACCAGAAGCCACTGGTGGGAGGAGAGGTTTTACTTTGGCTTAGAGTCTTGAGAGAAGGTTTCCCCATGGTGAAAGCTGTCACATATCTGGGTGGTAATGCGCTTAGAGCTGGGCGAATAAACCTCCTCCGGCTTCACTTCCCAAACTGCCATCAGCTGGGGAGTGAGTGTGAGGCTTGATCACATCTGCAGATCTGAGGATCTGTGTCCCCTAAGACTGGTATCAAAGAGAATGGTTTCCCTCAGGGAGCTTAGCGTCTAGCACAGCTGAGAGAACATAAGTGTATGTAATTCTAAACTGCACTTGGTGCTGTGAATGAATAGGATGTTTTAGTTGGCAGGAGGAGATGAGCAAAGGCCCATGGGATGTCAATGGAACAACAAATGAATGAATGAAGACCCGAGGCTAGGGAGCCATGGTGAATGGGCTTGGGAAGAGATGATGGGTTTGTGGTATGTGGCCTTGAGGGCCATGCTAAGGAATTTGGCTCCTGTTCTAAATGCAATGAGAATAGAGTTATGAGGCGTAAGCAGGAGAGATGTGTGATCCAGGTTACACTTTTGTGGCTTTGTGGTAGCTACTGGGTGAGGGTGCCCTGCAGACATGGCAGTGGACATGGAGCTGAGTCGGGAGCATTGTGCTCAAGGCCAGACAAGGAATGAATGGTTCCTGTGACCGGGTTCCCTGATATATACAGAGATACAATCAAGGCAGCACTCTGTGAATATGCAAAAAGAAAGTGACGGGGACCCCTCACACCACACACACACACCAGAAAAGAACACACATAGGAAGTCTTACTGTATTTCCCTCACCTCACACCCATCTGCTTGGAACCTCTGTCTGTATGGAACAGGACAGCCTGATTCTGCACATGGCCAGAGGGATGCCCAAGTGGTACTAGGTGCTGTGATGTGCTGTATAGTCTAGAACTTTCTGTCACCTCCTCTGCCTCTCCTTGTTCCTTTAAGGATCTGGGGGGGCATTCCACTCTTTGATTGTGAGACAGTGAACAGAGGAATTACGGAGGCTTTTCATGTGGCTTTAGAAACTGGATCCTTTGAAAAGATGTAATTAGTTGCTGATTGGAAATACAAGCCAATATATTGCTGCACTGTTTCAACATCAGTAGCTGAAATAAGAGCTACTGAAATCAGAAATCATTTGAGGGCTGGAGAGATGGGTCAGCAGTTAAGGCACTTGCCTCCAAAGCCTAATGACCCAGGTTTGAGTCCCCAGTACCCACATAAAGCCAGAAGCACAAGGTGGTGCATGTATCTGGAGTTTGTGAGTTTGTTTGTTTGCAGTCGCTAAAGGCCCTGGTGTGCCCATTCTCTCTCTCTCTCTCTCTCTCTCTCTCTCTCTCTCTCTCTCTCTCTCTCTTTCCTTGCAAATAAATAAAATACTATTAACAAGTCGTTTGAGGGCTGGAGAGATGGTTTAGCAGTTAAGGCATTTGCCTGCAAAGCAGAAGGATCGGAGTTCAATTTCCCCAGTGCCCACATAAAGCCAGATACACAAGGTGGAGAATGTGTCTGGAGTTTGTTTTCAGTGGCTGGAGGCCCTGGCATGCCCATTCTCATTCTCTCTCTCTCTCTCTCTCTCTCTCTCTCTCTCTCTCTCTCTCTCTCTCTCTCTCTTTCTCTCTCTCTCTAAATAAGTAAAAAAAATTTAAAAATCATTTGATAATTGAAGGAATGGAAGAAGGAAAAATATGGCTAGATATGTATTTCTTTGCAGGTTTAATGTTTCTATATGAGGGGTTTTTCCAGTGACAGGAAAGAAGTCCTCATTTGTCACAGTTGGGGAGGAAGAAAGGACACTACTTACAAATGAAAAGGACAACAACGGTAAACAAAGTGGCCAGTCTCCCTGGGAACTTTTTCTTTTTCGCTTTTTATTTCAGTGTTCTCTGAGGAAGCCTTAGCATGTCTGCCTCTGAGCTACACAAACTAAGTAATTCAGCATTTTCAGCGGCATATCAACTCTCTGCCTATCCCCCCTCCCCCTCAAATTACATATTCTGGCAAGATTTGCACATGTTAAAGCATTTAATTACTGTGTTTGGCAGTCATGGCTGGTTGCATTATATAAACAAATGTCGACTTCAAACGTTGAAGCTGATATTTTTTTTCATAGTCTGCCAGAAAGCGAGACTATTTGATGTGCAGCCGGATGCTCTCGTTCTGATTACATAATTTAGGTGTGGGAAGAGGCCTCTGGCAGGTCTCACAGTCCCACCAGCCTTCAGTGTCCCCTCTGAAAGTGCACAGCATCACAGAGGCAAGTTTCAGAAGCACTCCGAAGGTGCGCTCTGGTCCGCAGGGTCCTTTCAGCACAGCTCGCCATATATCATATAATAATTTTAAATATTCTGTGTGACTTGGGCCAGGAGGACCGGGCTGAGTACTAGGCTATCCAGGGTCCCCTGCCACAAGGACTGATCCAGACAGCCCACGGAGAAGGATATCCAGCTGATTGGGGATGGGGAGGGGGGCATTGGGGAATTGGGGATAACAACTCATTGTTGGCCCACTGAATAATGTAACTCATTATGGACAATAAATATATATTTCAGACTTTAAAAAAGAGAATAAAACTATTGCTAATGAAAAAAAATATTCTGTGTGATTAGGGAACTCTGTAAAGCATAGCTAACTTGTCCCCATCCAAGGTGTGGAAAGTTCCTCCGAAGTTCAGATGAAGGGCCTGGAAGAAACTTCTTTTCTTCAGTCTCTCCATAGGCAAGGTGTGCCAAATAATGCATAAATTCCTAATGCAAATTCAATGCGTGTCTCAGCTCAGAAGACTCTAGAACATTCTATGCACCGGTATGGAAAGGAAATTTAAGCCATAACCCTTACAGAGTTACTGTTTTGTCAACTCTGTGGATAAAAAAAGAGTTGAACCTTTTCCCTTCCCGCCCTCATACGCAAAGAAGCACGAGACGTGAGGAATTGTCTAGGGAGAGACAGAAAAGCTTGTGCCAGTGTCGTCATTTCCGTTTCCTCCCTTGCCTTCCGGGAGGCCAGTGTGGCACTTCTCACTCATGAATCAGCAGAGGAAGGTTAAATTATAGCTTGGGTACCTTGCTCACGTATTGAGATGGGAACTTACATGACCCAGTTTAAGGGAAAAGAAAATTAACAAGGGTTGAAAGAGGTTTTTAATGGTTTAACCCTAAAGTGACCTGAAAGTTTGGATAGACAGACCTTCTCATCTCTTGCGGTATCTATATGTGTTGTTTTAGTCTACTGGTGATGACAGAATGAATGAGCTCAGAGCCCAGCCTTTCGCCCCTTGGACTTTCTCAGAAGCAGCCTGCCCGGGGACTTCCTGATCGGGCCCTCATCTGAAAATGACAGCTGCTCAAATGGGGTCACCAGCCTGCGGGTGGTGACAGAATGCTAGTGAGCCACTGGCATTGTCCTTTGATTTCCAGTTGTTCCAGCCTTTTCCTTAGAAAGGGTGCCCACACAGTAAATGGTTTCTCAAAGCTTGTGTGTGAATTGATGTAGCGGGCTAGGGGAGAGCTGTTTGATTACTGCAGGTATGGAATAAGGAGATGGCTCAGTAGTTAACATCACTTGCTTGCAAAGCCTACTGGCCAGAGTTTAATTCCCCAGCACCCGTGTAAAGCCAGATGCTCAAAGTAGTGCATGCATCTGGAGTTTGTTTCCAGTGGCAAGAGGACCTGGCATGCCCATACTCCTATTCTCTCTCTCTCTATCTCTCTCTCTCTCTCTCTCTCTTGCTCACTCGCTCTTGCTCTCTCTAAAATAAATAAATTAAATATATTTTAAAATAATAATTACTGCAGGCAGTATTTGGGACTTTGCATGTAGCAGCAGACAAAGTCATGCATGGAGGTTCTTACATACATGTGACCTTTTCCTCTCTCTACAACAGCAGCTCCTGGGCGGGGTCTTCCAGCCCCCCTTGGCCCCTCCCCACTTGTACCACTTACCAATCCACAGTGGGCAAAATTGCAGGATTCGAAACCCATCAAAGGTCCCGCAGGCATGAAAGTAGCAGAGCCCAGGACTTGCACCTGGATCCGTCACTCAGCAAAGTGTGTGCCTTTAGTGCGCTCTCTACAGTGTGGGTTGGGTGACTGAGAGGAGACAGATCCTGTCTCCAGAATGTCACCTCTCAGTTTTTCATTCTTACAAAATATAGGGAGTCCTGCCACTTTCACCCCCTCCCTAAGATAGTCTAGTTTTGATCTCTGGTCCGTAACGATAAAACTTCAGGCCGTGCATGGTGCCTCTCATCTTTAAAGCCAGCAGCTAGGAGGTGTGAATAGGAGGGAGGATTGCTGTGAGTTCAAGACCAGCCTGGGCCAGGTAGACCCTACCATGATAAAAAAATAATGATAATAAAAAAAAAGAAAAAAGTCTTCATTTTCTTAGTGGGAAATTATTACTGTTTTTGCATGTGTGGGGAGGTATATGGTGTGATGTGGTGTGTGTGGTGTACGCACTTGTATGTGCCCTGCACATCCCATATGTTCACCTGCAATGGGGTGCTCACCTGGAAATGGGGTGCTGGCCTGTGGTAGGAGCAGAATGTCAGGTGTCCAGCTCCATCACTTTTTTGCCCTGCCTTGGGTTGTTTAGTTTTGGTTTGGTTTGGTTTTTGAGCTGGAGTCTCTTTGCTGATTCAGGTCATGTGACTATCTATGCCCAGATGTTTACGTGGGCTCTGGAAATTCTAACTGGCAATCTCAGACCCCTCTCAGGTCCTTGTGCTTGTGCAGAAAGCACGCTTAACTGCTGAGCCATCTCTTCAGCCCTAAGGATTATTTAAATCTAAGAAGATGAAAATAAACCACAAAAACGAAGCCACGTGTGCATTTCTTGCAAGGCTCATGATCCAGTGCCTATAAAATATACATGCATTGAGCAGACCGTTAGTAAAAATAAGTTACTAACACCTGATATGACACAGAAGAAAAGAATATCCAAGGGCTGGAGAGATGGCTCAGCAGTTAAGGCACTTGCCTCCAGTGCCTAAGACCCCGTGGTGGCCCTGGTGCATTCTCTCTCTCTCTCTCTCTCTCTCTCTCTCTCTCTCTCTCTCTCTCTCTCTCTCTCTCTCTCTCTCTCTGCTTGAAAATGAATAAATAAAATTTAAAAAAAAAGAAAATAATATCCAAGATCCAGACCTATGTTCTACACAACACCTGACAGGTGGCCCTCATGTTGAATCCTGGATTTATTGAAAACAAATTCTAAATGCTAAAAACTGTGTGTGCCTGCACAGTCTCTTCTCTACTTAGGTTGGGGCAAAATGGGTTTGCATGCTTAATTCCTAGGGGATTCACCATAATACTATTTTATGTTTTGTTGCTAATTTGTTAACGGTGGCATCTTCAGTTATTTAA
>PVHP010053733.1:0-10665 GCA_004024765.1 Zapus hudsonius | reverse complement strand
ACAGAGCTGGACCAGCTCAGAATTGAAGAGGAGGAGCTTCAAAGGTCAGATTTCTATTGAATGTTACTAAATATAAAGTCCCCAAGACTAAATGAAGTAACTTCCTACCTCCATAGACTTATAATATTTAGGGACATGCTCCTGAACTAAGGCTGATTTAGAGCTTTGAGCTCACGGCCAACCTGGGCTACATAGTGAGTTCCAGTCCAACTTGGCTTCAATCTCAAAAAGAAAAAAGAAATTAAATGATGCTATCAAAACTGTTAGACCCAAAGCATGTATTCTGCTTAGCTCTAACAAAACCAAATGTATGCAACAAAGTTATGACACGTCCTAGCTTTAAGGTGTGCACTCTTAAGGTCTAACTTAGGTTTTTATTGTTATAAAAGTATATTTGAGGGGCTGGAAAGATGGCCCTGTAGCATTGGTTATGGCTCTTTCCTGCAAAGCCCAAGGACCCAAGTTCAATTCCCGAGTACTCACATAAAGCCAGATGCACAAAGTGGTACATGCCTTTGGAGTTTGTTTGCAGTGGTTGGAGGCCCTGCATGCCCATTCTTTCTTCTTTTTGTCTCTCTTCTCTGCCTGTGCTTGCAAATGAATATTTTAAACAAATAATTTTGAGTTGGGTATGGTGATACATACCTTTAAATTTCAGTACTTGGGTAGCAGAGGTAGGAGGATTGCTGTGAGTTCAAAGCCAGCATGGGACTACAGAGTGAGTTCCAGGTCAGCCTGGGCTAAAGTGAGACCCTACCTCAATAAAATAAAATAAAATAAAATCATAAAATTTAGAACTGGAGAGTTGGCTTTGCTGTTAAAAATACTTGCTTGCAAACCCTTTTGCAAGGCACAGGTTCAATTCCCCAGTACCAACATAAAGTCAGCTACACAAAGTGGTACATACATCTGGAATTCATTTGTAGTGGCTGGAGGAGCGAGCTGATGCACCTGTGCTCTGTCTCTTTCTGTCTCTCTTTCTCTGCCTCTTGTCTGTGTCAAAGAATGAAAAGAAGAAAGAAAGAAAGCCAGCCAGGCATGGTGGCGCAAGTCTTTATTGGGAAGCAGAGGTAGAAGGATGGATGTAAGTTCAAGGCCAGCCTGGGACTACAGAGTGAGTTAGTGAGTTCCAGGTCAGCCTGGACCAAAGTGAGATCCTACCTTGCAAAAACTATATAAAAACAAATTTTAAGACTGAGAATGTGGCTTAGTGATTAATGGTCTTGGTCATAAAGCCTGTCAGCCCAGGTTCAACTTCCTAGCACTTAGGTAAAACCAGATGCAAAGTGGTACATGCATCTGTGATCGAAAAGCTCCTAAGACTGTGGGGGTGGGGGGAACAAGCCAGGAAAATCTCAAGCTCCTAGAAAAGCATGTCTGGCTTTTGTTTGCATTCTGGCAGTTTGTAAGCAGCAAGAGACATTGTCTGAAAGAAGGTAGAGCACAGATAGCTCCATGTTGTTCTCTGCACGTAAAGAACATGGGACCCCAAGAATATCTTTTTGGATCCTAATTAGAGAGACAGTGACTTATACCTTTCTAAGTAGACCTGTTTTTATAGTAATGTTTATAAGAAAAGAACATTGCTTTACTGTGAATTGTCTAGAATGTAACTCTTTATCATGTCATTTTTTAAATAGTTCTAACTAACAAATACCTTGTCTTTCTGTGAATACCTGATCTTATTTACAGAAAACTATTAGAAGTGGAGAGGCAGAAAGAGCAGACTCTTGCTCAGATAAAATCTATGCAAAAACAAGTAAATGAAACTGAAGAATTATTGGATCAGTTGAGGTAAGAAAAAGCAAGTGTCATGAGTTTCTATTTTATTCTGAACTACTGGAACAATAGATTCATTTTCTCTGTTTTACTGTAGAATTTTGGAAGGCTTTGAGTTTCTTGTGTTGTCTTGAGACAGTGTCTCAGCCTGGGCTACACTGAGACCCTACTTCGAAAAAAAAAAACAAAACCACATTTTATTTTTTGAGACAATGTCTTGCTACGTAGCCCAGGATGGCCTTGAACTCAAGGTGATCTTTCTCAGTTTTCTCAGTGCTAGGATTAGAAATGTACCTGGCCATTTATAATTTTTAAATTGAAATATTAACCATCTCCCAATTGAATGGAAATAAAAATGGGCAGCTGCTATTGGAGTAATATCAGAAATTCTTCAGCTGGGTGTTGTGGTGCATGCCTTTAATCCCAGCACTCGGGAGGCAGAGGTAGGAGGATCACCGTGAGTTCAAGGCCACCCTGAGACTACATAGTGAATTCCAGGTCAGCCTGGGCTAGACTGAGACCCTACCTTGAAAAACAAAAGAAATTCTTCATCTTGCCTATTGTTGTGTAGTAATGCTAGAGGGCTTGCCTAACAAGCCCCTTCATTTGACCCTTAGCATTGCTGTCTCCCCACGAAAAAATGACAGAGAGAGAGAGAGAGAGAGAGAGAGAGAGAGAGAGAGAATGAGGGGTAGAAGAAAGGAAAGGAAAAAGTTAGGGAAAGAAGGAGGAGAAGAGATTAAAAATTTTTTTTGTTTAAACAGGGTCTCACTCTAGCCCAGACTGACTTGGAACTCACTCTCTAGTTCAAGCTAGTCACGACCCCAGCCTGCTGAGTGTGGTGGAATTAAGGACATTCACTATCATGTCCAGCCTTTAATTCTATTTATTTATTGATTGATTGATTGATTGATTGATTTTTCGAGGTAGGGTTTTGCGCTAGCCCAAGCTGACCTTGAACTCACTCTTAAACCAGCCTTTATTTTTCTTGTTTATTTTTTTTTCTAGTTTGTGTGAGTGGAATGTTACTGAGTGGAGTGATGATCAAGCCGTATTTACCTTTGTTTATGACTCAATAGAACTTACCATCCTCTTTGGAGAGCCAGTAGGTAAGTAGCAAAGCTGAAATAGTCCTGTGAAGAATGAATGGCTAAGCTCACTGAAGATCCAAATGTTCATTTTAGTACAGGAGTAACTATTGACAGAATGAAACAATACTGAGGCTCTTTTAGTAATAGTAGACTGGGGGAGAGGATTCCTAGGCATTAAACCCAGGGCCTTCTGCATGCTTTCTTAGACAAAGAATAAGAGCTAGAGGCCCGGTGTGGTGGTGCACCCTTTAATCCCACTCAGGAGGCAGAGGTAGGAGGATTGCCATGATTTCAAGGCCACCCTGAGACTACATAGTGAATTCCAGGCCAGCCTGGGCTAGAGCGAGACCCTACCTCGAAAAACAAAAAAAAGAATAAGAGAGCTAGCATTCTGCCATGCCTGAGGCAGGAGGTCAGTAGTTCAAGGCCAGCTACTGGTGGTATTAAGTAGTCTCAGAACAAGGAAAGAATAAAATAAAAATGTAGCCAGGAGCAGTCTTGGTGATGTATGGGAGACCCTCCCAGTTTGAATCTCCAGACCTCACTCACATAAACAACTGGACTTGGGTGTCTGTAACCCCAGTTCATCAGGATATCTGGGACCTGGATGTTGCTGGAGCTCTGGGGTGAGGGAGTAGGGACAGGAAGAAAACCAAACTCCAGGATCAGTAAGAGATTTCAACTCCTTCCTCCCCTCCCCCACCAAGGTAGGGTCTCACTGTGGCCCAGGCTGACCTGGAAGACTGTAGTCTCAGTCTGGCCTTAAACTCACAGGGATCCTAATATCTCTGCCTCCCAAGTGCTAGTATTAAAGGTGTGCACCACTGTACGCTGCCCTTTTTTCTTATATTATCTAATTTCATTCATGAACAAAATTATCTATGCAGAGAACTTAATAGTCAAAGGAGGAGGCCTGAACAAATACAGCTATGTTGTACACTTTAATTTCCTTCAGTGGTCTATTCTAATCAATGTCATTGAGCAGTCTCAACAGAGGTTTTACTATATACAGAAAATAATTATTCAACTGCCGATAAAAAAACCCTACTCCCTGAAACAGTGGATGCTAAAGTAGTAAAAATGAGCCAGTGCAGTGGGTCACATCTTTAATTTCAGTACTATGCAGGCTAAGCTAGGAGGATCACCTGGAGTTGGAGGCTAACCTTGACTATAGAGTGAGTTCCCATTTAGCCTGGGCTAGAGTGAGACCCTGCTTCAACAACAACAAAAACAAGTAGTAAAAGCAAATACTTAGGATTGGTGATGTAGCTCAGTTGGTGGAATACTTGCATGGCATGCAGGAAGCTCTGGGTTCAATCCACTACACAGCATAAACCAGGCATACATGTCTGTAATCCCAACATTTGGGAGATGGAAGCAGGAGATCAGAAGTTCAAGTTCATCCTTAGCTACATAGTGAGTTTGAGGCCAGCCTGGGCTACATGAGACCCTGTCTCAAAAACAAATCAATCAGTGTTCTTTTTCTGATTCTTCTTAGTTGGTCTCCCATTCTTGGACAAAGCTTGCAGGACAATTGCTGAGCTTAGTTTTCAGTCTCTGCTAGATGGTAAGTTTAAAACATTGAAGCCACTTCTAATGTGTTGGTGATTTCTAGGCATAACAATTTGTTCTTTTTAAAAAAAAATATTTTATTTATTCATTTTTCCAAGTAGAGAGATAGAGAGAGCACCAGGGCCACCACCTTGTGGGTCTGCCTTATGTGGGTCCTGGGGAACTGAACCCAGGGCCTTAGGCCCAATAATTTGTTCTTAAAATGTGCTTTAGAAACAAATGCTTGGAGGGCTGGAGAGATGGCTCAGTGGCTAACGTACTTGCTTGCAAAGCCTAATGATCCAAATTCAATTCTTCACTTTCCACATAGAGCCAGATGCGCAAAGTGGCAGGCATCTGGAGTCTGTTTGCAGGCCCTGGCACCCATTTTCTCTGTCTCTCTTTTATCTCTCTCTGCTTGTATTTAATAAAGCAAGCATTTAATAAAACAAAAAAACTGTTTGGGTAGTATTGTAAATATTGTTCAGATTTAAAAAGAAATGAATTTTTTCTAATAGATCTTTACAATGATTAATAATAGCTAGTTTCATAATTTGGAAGTTATCTTTATGAATACTTAGTCTATATCAGGCATGTGTGTTATTTACATCACTGCTTGGGGTTGATATTACTCCCCATTTTATAAGTTATAAAACCACAGATCAGAAAAACTAACACTGTACTTATGATTACTTAGGTAATAAAGGAAGCCATAATTTGAGTTCAGGTTTTGTTGTATTTAAGCCCATGATTTTAGCCAAATCCCTTTCTGTATATTTAGGCTTTATGTTTTTTAGGAATGTCTTATACTCATCATATATATTATAATCATGTTTAAATTAAAAATCAAAAAATACTTATCTAACTAGTAGTTTGAGAGAACTTATAGCTTATATAGCATTCATACCAGACCCTTCCATAAAATACATGCTATCGTCGTAGCCCAAAATAGATGAATAATATGTTGCTTAATTTTTTTTACTCTACAGAAGATAAAGCTCCTCCTTCTTCCCTTCTAGTACATGAGCTTATTTTTCAGTACATTGAGAAACAGGAATCCTGGAGGAAAAAATGCACAACACAGCATCAAGTCCCTCAGGTAAAGTATGATTGACATATTCAAAGGAGCAGTTGTATTTTCCCAAAAAGCTGAACTGAAATTCTATATGTAATAGTATCCTCAGTTATAACTTTTGACGCTTCTGACAGAGCAAACTAAATCTTCATGTTTTCTCTTTTAATTTTCAGTAAGCATTCAAAATGATGGGTTTTGGGTTTTAGGTCTATGTGTGGGAGCACACCAGGGTCTCTTGCCATTTCTGGCTTTACATATGTGCTTGGGGACTTGAACCCAGGCTGGCAGAGCAACCGCCTTTAGCTGCTGAGCCATCATCCCAGCCCCAGACCTTGAGCTTCTTCTGTCCTCTTGCATCCATCCTCCAAATGTTGGAATAATACAGGCATGTGCCACCACACCCAGTATATATGGTGCTGGCGATTGAACCCCAGTACCTCATGCATGCTAGGCAAGCACTGTACTGACTGAGCTACTTCCCCAGTCCTGAATATGTTTCATTGAAACATTTTCCCATTTATATTTCCCATATATATATTTGTACCTTGTACATATTTGCCTCTCCCTGAAATTTCATCTCTTTTTTTCCTCTAGATGCTTCAAGAACTCTCACTGGTAGTGAACCATTGCAGACTCCTTGGAGAGGAGACTGAGTTTTTAAATAGATGGGGGCCAAATTATGACCTAATGAACATAGATGTGGATAATACTGAGTAAGTTTATACAGTTCCCTGGGCTGTTATAATTGGCTAATAGAAGTTTAAAAACCTGAAGGCCTAGGTTTGATAGCCCAGTACCCACCTAAAGCCAGATGTACAACGTATACATGTGTCTGGAGTTTGTTTGTAGTGGCACTAGGCCCTGGCACACACACTTTTTCTCTCTCTCCCTCTTCTTGCAAATAAATAAATTGAAAAATAACAATATAAATTCGGATGGCTTAAATAATACAAATTTATTATTTCCAGTTTTGGAGGCTAGAAGTATGAGGCCACTGTCTGTAGGGTTGGCCTGAGGGTTGTGAGATAATCTGTTCCATGCCATCTCCTAACTTCTGTTGGGACTGAGTCTAGAAATGCATAATCCTGAGGTCTGTCTTAATCACATCTTTCATGTGTGTCTGTGTCCAAATTTCCCCATTTGTTGGTTGGTTGGTTGGTTTGCATGTGTGTATGGGGAGGCCAGAATCTCTTGCTTCTGCAAATAAACTCCAGACACTCTGATGACTTTCCCCTAGGTTTTTGCTTGTTTTGTTTCTCTCTCTCCCTCTCCCCTCTCCCTTCTCTCCTCTCTCTCCTCTCTCTCTCTCCTCTCTTTTTATGAGACAGGCTCTTACTGCAGCCCAGGCTGAACTAGAACTCACTCTGTAGTCCCAGGATGGCCTCTAACTCATAGCAGTCTGCCTACCTCTGCCTCCCCAGTGCTGGGATTAAAGGCATGTGCCACCACACTCAGCTATTTTATTTTTTTATTTTTTGAGTTAGGGTCTCACTCTAGCCTAGGTTGACTGCGAAGTGACTCTGTAGCCCACTTTGCTCTTGAACACATGAAGATATCTTACCTCAGCCACCCAAATCCTGGGATTAAGGGTATATACCACCATGTCTGGCTCATGAGCCTTAATTTACTAAATTTACAATGATCTGATTTCCAAGTGAGGTTTTATTCAGGGGTTTTAGGAGGTAGGACTTCAGTATATGAATATTAGGGGACTTATTTAATTTGTTTTTTCAAGGTAGGATTTCATTCTAGCCAAGGCTGACCTACAACTCATGGTAGTCCTCTACCTTAGCCTCCCAAGTGTTGGGATTAAAGGTATATCACCTCACCTGCCTCTTAGGGAATATATTTAACTCATAATAGTAATTAGTTTAGGCTTTATTAATTTTTTCTAACTTTTTATTGACAGCTTCCATAATTATAGACAATAAACCATGATAATTCCCTCACCACCCCCACTTTCACTGCCATCTGAAAAGAGAAGCTTCTCTAGCCAAAAGCAAGAGTAGCATTATTATAACATTAAAAAACAAGTGCTTATAAGGCCGTTTGGTAGGCTTAATATATGTATCTAGCCAGACAACAGCAGGCAATATTCCCAAGGGCTCATGACCTCCCCTGCTATAGGCTTTTGACTAGGTCTTCAGTATCAGACATGTATTCCCACCTGTGGAGCGGGCCTCCAGTCCAATTAGAGAGCAGTTGTTTTCCCCGAAACAGATGTACCACTGTTGTACCAGTTGGCTCATTTGACCTGTTTGGCACAATCTTAAGGCTTGTCAGATCCATTGCTGTTCACAGTTGATGCCTTCTCTCTCCCATAGGGCTGCATTCAGCCATAGCTTTTTCCAGCTTTCTGTCAGCGGTTAACAGGGTTTCAAACTTAGCTCTAGGTTGACTTCTCAGTGACCTGCAGCCCACGTTTGTGTGATCTTCAGCAATAGGGTCTTACCATCTTGTCTGGTGGGCAACCAAGAGCCTTGGCAGTGACCTATAATGTTTTGGGGGCCTCAGGAACCTCCCTGGCCAACAACTCACTGGATGGTATCCCATCCCTGGCACCGAAGCTTTTCTAGTAACAATCTGTGACTACTGGGTGTGCCATTATTCAGAGAAAAAGCTTTCCACATGGCTCGTTGTAAACCTCTTACATTTTGATTAGCCCTCCTCCCACCACTTCCTTTACTCAATCCCTTCCCCTGACCCCACTTAGGCCATTGCACCTCTAGTAATCTATTCGTTTACTTACATATATACAGTACTCTCCACTTGAGTCTCCCCTCTCCTCCCTCACTTTAGCCTCTTTCTAGCTTTCTGGCCTCTACTACTGATTTTACTCCAATTCAAATACAAATCTAAACATTTGTAGCAGGGATCCACATATGAGAGAGATCATGTGGCATTTAGCTTTCTTGCCCTGATTTACCTCACTTAGTATATTCCTTTCAAGATCCATCCATTTCCCTGCAAATTTCATAATTTCACTATTCTTTACCCCTGAATAGAACTCCATTGTATAAATGAACCACGTCTTCCTTATCATTCATCAGTTAAGGGACATCTAGGCTGGTTCCATTTCCTAGCCAATGTAAATAGAGCTGCAATAAACATGGATGACCAAGTATCTCTTAGGTGGTGTCTAGAGTCCTTAGATATATGCCATGGAGTGGTATAGCTGGGTTATATGGTTTGAGGAACCTCCACACTGCTTTCCACACCAACAAAGTACAAGGGTTCCTCTTTTTCCACATTCTCACCAGCACCTGTTGTCATTTGCTTTCTTTTTTTCTTTTATTTACTTGAGAGAGTGAGAGAGAAAGAGAGAGAGAAAGAGAGAGAGAGAGAGAGGTCTGGGTACATCAGGGCCTCCAGCCACTGTAAATGAACTGCAGACACATGTGTCACTTTGTGCATCTGGTTTTACGTAAACACTGGGGAATGGAACTCAGATCCTTCTGCTTTACAGGCAAGTGCCTTAACCACTGAGCCATCTCTCCAACCCTGTCATTTGTTTTCTTGATAATAGCCATTCTGACAAGAGTTAGATGGAATTTCAAAGTCTTAATTTGCATTTCTTTTATGGTATTAAAATGATTTTTAAAAAAGCCAGGCGTGATGGCACACGCCTTTAATCTCAGCAGAGGTAGGAGGATCACCATGAGTTCAAGGCCACCCTGAGACTACATAGTGAATTCCAGGTCAGCCTAGACTAGAGTGAGACCCTACCTTGAAAAAACAAAACAAAACAAAAAAAGTAAAAAAATATTTGAAGCATGGTAGCCCACACCTTTTTGGGAGGCAGAGGTAGGAGGATTGCCATGAATTTGAGGCCACCCAGAGACTACATAGTGAATTCCAGGTCAGCCTGGACTACAGTGAGACCCTACCTCGAAAAATAAAAATAAATAAATAAATAAAATAAAAAAATCTTAAAACCTGCCTAGATTAGAAGGCCACCCTGCAATTTGGTGGGCCCTTACCTTATCTTGAAATTAAAAAAGAAGAATGGGCTATAGCTCAGAGGTAGATAGAGCACTTTTCTAGCATGGGTTCAGTCCCTAGAAACTTGGACACACAACCAGGGCTGGGGTAGAATACTTGCCTAGAATCCAGGAAGTCCTTGATTTGATCTGTAACAAGGCATAGTAGCATATGTCTATAATCCTGGCACCTGAGAGGTGGAGGCAGGAGTTCAAAGTTACCCTTGGTTACCTTGATTTCAAGCCTATCCTGGGCTACATGGGACCCTGTGTGAAAAAAAATTAACATTTTTTTCATAGCTATCAATAAAAAAGTAACCATTATACTGTTTGATCTCAGATATTTTTCTTTTGTCCCATTTGATAAGGACAGGAAATAATGTTTCATATGTGAGTGTAGGAGAAAAATATGTCCATGTTTTAGCCTATTTTTATTTCATATTTTTAATTGTGGATCTTGTCTTTTATAGATTGAAGCTTTTATTCTCCAGTTGTGCAGCATTTGCAAAGTTTGAGATAACTTTGTCTCTCTCAGCCCATTATCCATTGATCCCATTACCTTTCACCATTCAAAATCACCTTGGGAACATTGAGTAAGTAGCCACCTGGATAAGATTATCAGTTACATTTGTACTCTTGTTACTTCATTTAAAAGATTGTCCAGGGGCTGGAGAGATGGATCAGCAGTTAAGGCGCTTGCCTGAAAAGCCTGAGAACTGGGGTTTGATTTCCCAATACCCACATAAAGCCAGATGCACAAAGTGGCATATGCATCTGGAGTTTATGTGTAGTGGCTAGAGGTCCTGGTGTGCCCATCCTCTCTTTGCTTGCAAATAAATAAATAAATAATATATGTCAGATTCTTCAAAGTAGTTAGGAAATGCAGTGCGTTGTATCTTTTTTCTTACTTTATTTTGCAGACTTTGTTCTTGAAAAGCCAGCAGCCTTATTACTATCTCCAGTGGGTTCTGGAGCCCATTTGTCTATTGTTCATTTTATGTTCATTTTTAAATATATAATTTCTTTACTTATTTGCAAGGAGAGAGAATTAGAATGGGCACACCAGGGCTTTTAGCCACTACACACAAACTCCTGATGCATGCTCTACTTTGCATCTGGATTTACATGGGTACTTCTGAATCAAACCCAGGTCATTATGCTTTGCAAGCACATGCCTTAACCACTGAGC
>PVHP010053732.1:0-10677 GCA_004024765.1 Zapus hudsonius | reverse complement strand
AAAAAGAAAGAGAAGAGAGAGAGAGAGAGAGAGAGAGAGAGAGAGAGAGAGAGAGAGAGAGAGAGAGAGAATGGACCCACCAGGGCCTCCAGCCACTGCCAATGAACTCCAGATGCAGGCACCACTTTGTGTGGGCTCTAGGGAATCCAACCCTGGTCGTCAGGTGTTGCAGGCAAGTGCCTTAACCACTTAACCATCTTTTCAGCCCTCTTATTCTTTCTATGAGTGGCTTTTCCTTACAAAAATGGAGCCATTTTAATGCTCTGTGGGGTGACTTTCTATGCCCTACCTTGTCTAGAAGAGCTATTTGGTAGAAATTTGTAAATTACTACCAACTGCCACAAGAATCCCAATATTTTTTTCAGTGATGTTATAACAAAATAACCAGCATATACAACAGATGTTATTATTTACCACATAGCTACTATACAATTTCATAGTTTCCTAGTCATTATCTATTTGTAGTATGTTCATTCATAACTTGATAAAAAACATATTTTAATTTATACAATTAAAATGTGGTACCTTAATTTTATAAGATTCCATGAGAGAAAGGGTTCATTTTTTTATTTAAAAGATTTGTTTTCCTTCGTTTCTTTTTCAAAGGAAGGGGTAAAGAAATAAAGAATAATTTCATACAAAAAGAAGGTAAGGCACCTACAGATTCTCAGTCAGTAATTCAAAATCATTCCCTCATTTTATTTCTGTCTGGGAATCTTAAATCTCTTGTTAATAGTGCTAAACTCCTTTAGGGAAGCAAATTATTATCATTCTGTCCCATCACTAATTACTGTGCTGATTTTTAGATTTGCTAGTGATACTTTCAATGCCTCTTCTTTAGGAGTGAGTTGCTGCACCATTCATGTCCCTCACTGTTGTTTGGATCATTTCTCTTGTGCTAACTAGGATCGTTTCCAGCTCTCTCTTGCTTCCATGAGCTCCCTCACCATGTACTTCCTCAAAATTCATTTCCATAATTTCTCAAAAGCTTATCCTGAAGTCCAGGGTGCATTCTCAGTAATATTAGTAGTAAAAGATGCTTGCAATGAGCTTTTTCCATAAAGTAGATGAATTTAATCATTACTCCATAGTACATGCTGTATATTTGAAGCTTTAACTTGTTTCACCAAGTAGTCCTGCCCTCTAATTTTAGTAAATAAAAATACTGTTCATGTATGTATTCATTGTTCTATGTCTATGAGATTTCAAAGTATCTGTATAAAAATTGAAATTATTTTGAATAGTTCCCAAGACAAGGACACCAGATGTCGATCCTGAAAGTCATGTTCCTCCTTCTGAATCAGTATATTCATGCGAAAAGAAGCCTAGATTTCACATTACCCAAACCCTTCAATTATTACACTAAGGAAGGCTAGCCTCCTGACTACTAATTGGCCCTCTTCTTTCTGAGAAATGTACATAAAGGCAGGGCCAACTCTGCCTTTCTTATCTGATCAAAAAAAAAAAAGTCTTGTCTGATAGTCCTATCACTAGCTATGCCCCATGTATAGCAACAGATCGAATTTTTAAATTATAGTCAGCATTCATCTATGCTCCAGATTTTACCAATGTTACTGTGATTGGAATAAAAATTAATTTCTGGTCTTTCAATATCAACATGCAACATTTCAGGAAGTACTTATGTTATTTCAAGCTAGTCCCCAACAGTTAGTAAACTCCAACAGGAAGTTGAATACTCCTACTACTGTCAAGATCTCCTGATCTAAATTCCTGAGGTTAATTCAAGAGATTTGTTTTAATAAAAGCAAAGCTACAGCAATGCCACTAACTATAAGGGTTTCCAGTCTATCTCCCATCCCCTGTTATAGTTCTCCCTTCACTGTGAATGCTCATTAATAGATCATGAAAGGGAGAATCATCTGTTTAAAATTTTTGAGATAATTTCTAAGCATCCAGTGTTTTAAGTATTGTGTTAGGTCAAGAATCTCCAACACATGCATGTGGTCCAGGACAGTTATGAATGCAGCCCAACACATAATTCTAAACTTACTTAAAATATTGAGATTGTTTTGTTTGTTTTGCTAATTTTGTTTGGTTCTCTAGTATGAACTTTGTGGATGGCAGTGTCAAATTGCAGCATGATATACAATAAATGTTCTCAAAACACATGGGTCATGGGTTGAATGCTCCTGGAATTAATATGTAACCCAAGAAAATGTGGCCCAGAGAAGCCAAAAAGTTAGATACCCCTATGTTATATCATGGGAACCAGATCTGATAAAAGATTGTTTGTCATTAATGGGTTCAAAAATACAGTAGTGTAAAACACATAAAACCACCAGTGTTGGAAAACACACAAAAGCTAGTCTAATGCAATGTTCTCTTATGAACAGAGCACTTCTTAAGAAAATTAAAGCCCAAAGGTATGGGTGGTTTCTATATCAATGTTTTATAAAAATGCTTTGTTGTCTTTTCTATAGACCCATGAAACATAAGTAGGTAGTGACAATCACTGAATGACAAGGATATTTCCTCAGAAATGAATCATTACATGTTTTCATCGGCATACAAACATTATAAAGAGTTTTACACGAACTAAGATCACCAACAGGGCACTACTTACTATATTATTTTTTTAATCAGGTTTACCATAATACATGCAGCCCTTCTCAAATCAAAGGATTTCCATTGTACAATACCAGATCTAATAAATGTATGTGATCATGTCTTTTACTTTTCTCCAGCCTGTTCTGTTCACCTCATTTTAAATGTCCTCTCCCTATTTCTTATATTCAAATTACATCAAGACAAATGTTCTTCTCCAGATATTCTTCCCTCTGTGTTCCAAAATGCATAGTCTCAACTCTCTGAAATACAGACATCTCCACATGTTTGGAGAATCCTATACGCCAGACACTGTTGTAAGCACTTTGCATACATCACCACACTTAATGCTAAGAAAGGTTTATGTCTCCACCTCATTGTACAAATGATGAACCAAGTACCTTGCTTAGAGGGTCGCGGGCAATCAAATTCCTCTCTCATATTTGTGCTCCTTATCAGTGCCTCCTGTGCCACCACTTCCCCACCACATTGCTGCCCCCTCACCCCACTCATCTACACTGCTCTCAGTTCACCAAATGACCTCCTAATTTGCAGATTTAATGGGTTTTAAAAGACATGGTATTATATTTCCACCATATATTTCCTTTTTGGAAAGTTTCTGTAATTGCCAGCATTATCATTTAAATTGAGGTCTCTCTATGTTGTCCAAACCTGGCCTCTTGCGTTCATTCATGATTAACTGTTCCTATTTACTATCAGTAAAGAAGTCCAGCTCATTCTACTCCCATGAGGATAAGGTTATTTATTCCATTTCCCACTTCCCAGCATTTCACAGACCTTTAACATAACCAACAAGCTATCCTGTGAGTCTTATATGTGCTCACCTATCTGTCAAGTCTAATACTATATGTAAGTAAAGCTAGTTATTAGACTTTTGTATGAACATTTAAGTATCTTCTTTCTCAATGTTAAAAGGATTATTTTCAAAAACATTTTACCTTTGATTTGTACTTCTAAGCTATTTATACATTTTTAATAATAATGTACTTTCATTAAACATGCCACTTCAAAGGAATGTATTTGGAGACATATCACAGAGTAGGTTGTGTTGTTATTATTTAGAATTTAGCTCTCTTTTGTTTTTGTAGAGCTGGAGATTAAACCCAGATAAACAAACATTCAATGATTGGGATATCCCCATAACCCTATTTGGGACATGCCAATCAACGAAAGTTATATGACTATGCTCGGGACATACTAAGACACAAGGCACAAAATGCTAAATGAAAATAAATTTAATATAAACTTTAAGGACTTTAAAAACTGTAAGTGGCAATAATACTACTGAAATGTGATCATTATAAAACTGTATATTTAAAAGCTGTCATAATTTTACTGTGGGATGGTATGTTGTCAGTGAGGGAACTCGGACTAAAAGGAATCAGTATCTGAGCAAAGACTTCAGAAATGAACAGAAGGTGAACTTCTGAATATTCTTTTCCTATACCTTATTGAATCATACTTATGAGCAAAACATTGTACCAAATAAATTAACCAGAGAGGCTTTGATTTCAAGTTTTCTTCAGTGTAGTGAAGAAGAAAGGAAATATTAATTATTACAAGATAAAAAGGAACCATGTTTAAGACTTTTTGAAAGCAAGCATAACTGAAAACATTCTAAAGACAGAGGAGGAGCACATACTCCTCTCCAAAGGCAGTGTCTCCAAGGAGAAGCCAGACTAGAATTACACTCAGTGTGATCCAGAAACATGGATGTGGGCTCTGAGAAGACAACGCCTTCCACAAAGGAATTAGAGGTAGCAATGAAAAACTATGCTATTCATACCTTCGTGAAGGTTCAGAAGAGGTGAAGTGAAGAGATTCAAGATATGGAAGCTAAAAGAACCTGGGCTATGGAAAGGCTAAATTTCAGCTAAAGAACTGAAGACAATTCTTTCACAATAGCTTATTTCTGAGACATCAGTAATGCTAACTTATGACAACTCTATACATAGAGTCATTTTTACTATATAGTCCAAAGTTCACTTAATTGACTATAATACTGGAAAAAAATTGTTGTTGCTATCCAGCAACTTAATCATGGGATTTGTTGTAGAATTTTTGTAAACTTCTACTACATTGATCTTCCTGGACCATGTTCATGGGTGCTTTAGTCATTTACCTTTAGCTTTCATTGTGGTTAACAGTTATGATGCTCTTATTTTTAAGTGACCTATGTCATCCATATGAAATGAAAATAGGAACAATGGAAGTTCCCTATATTTCAAGATTCAACACTTCTCTGTCACAGCTAATCAGAATTACCTACTACTGAGGAATTAGGTTGGGCTTTGCTCTTGTATTTGAAGCTTACATAACATGATGTATAGCCTACTCCTCAATTACCTTTCTGGAAAAAATATTCTACGATATGAATGCAGCTTCAAGTTTGACCTCTCTATATTTGACCACACAAAAGCAAAATAAAACCAATGGCTAATTCAAGGAAACAAATATATCAACTGACAAAAAAGAGTGAAGAGAAAATCAAAAATTTCATTAATAATATTTTCCTTTATATTTAGTGTCATTATACAACATTCCCTTCTCAAAGTGGCCAAATAAACCTGACCTCTTCTCAAAGCAGAAATCGCTCTCACATGATTATTCTATCATGTTTTCTTAGCCTATCACTTCTTACCGACAATACCATTAGTTACATCAGTACACTATTTGATTCTAATGTCTAGCTGAGAACAAATTTTAAGAAACAGATGTTTTAAACCAGTATATCTAAGTGTATGGTCACAGAGGAAAGTACCACAGTGAGTATTCCATGCTAAAAGGCAAAATGGATTACAGGATTCTGCAAAGTAATAAAAAAAATACAAGTATTTGGTGAAGGAATGATACTAAATCTACAAAACCCACTCTAGCCTCTTGCTAGGATCCTAGTAGCACAAAATACTAATTAGTAATAAAAATGCTCTGCAAGCTATTTGGATTAGAGATCCTTAGCAGGGTATCCCAGGGCCAGCTCACACCATTGTCAGAGTCAGAGCTCCGCATCCACCATCTACCTTCATCAGCCTCTGCATTCCTCACTTTCAAACACACCCTGCTATAGATGCTTTACATTTTAAATAGTCATCTGCCTACATTTTCTTTTAAAATCCTTTTTTTTTCTATCTTGCCATCAAAGATGTGGATCTTCTACTTCACTAAAGGCTCTCTATCTTAGAGGAAGCTTTGCATCTCACTGCTGAATTTTGGAGCAGGATATCCTCTCCAGATTCATAGTGGCTGGCTCCTGCTCCAGGATCCTGTTCCAGGATCACACCACACAACAAATATTTTCTTTAAGACATACTTTTATACTTACATACTTTTATTTCTGGTTTATCTTTTATTAGCCATCTGTTTAAAATCAATTTTTACTTTTAATATATGCTTACTCTCTCTTTCCTGGAATTTCCATGTCTGAAATGTACCCCATGATGCTCCCAGTCAACAGATCTCTTAGTCCTGATAAGATACTTCCAATGTTAATCCAGAATTGCTCAAAATGAAAGGGTCCTATTCTCCAAAATCCAGGCTTGTTAAACGTGTTCCATTTTTCTTCAGTCAGTTCACATTATAATTGTAAAATATTTCCTGTCTTATCTATTACCAATGTTTCTATTCTGATGGCTTATGATCTTGCGATTTGGCTTTTCTACTTTAGTCTTCTTTGAAACTTTTATGTACCTTGGACAGAAAGACCTTTTGCAGGACGAAAGATAGTGTACACAGTTTTTCCTTAGGGAAATAAGGTGAAACCTACCTGCCCATGCTTTTGCTGAGGGACCATCCCATGAGGAATTTGAGGATGTGATGAGTCCTTGAGATTAGGTGCCCGTATTTTGGGACGTACCACATCAGAGACCAGACTGGAGGAAACAGGCAGAGTCTTGGTTGGGACAGTTTTGCCTCCTGTGCCCTCTGGGGAGCTTTGGGTACCTTTGTTGCTTGTAACTTCATCTTCCCCTTCAGAGTCCACAATGAAAACATACTCGGCTTTAAAGAGGCCACTTTGTTGCATTGCTTGAGGCTCGTTTGTTTGAAATCCTTCCTTTTGAGAATTTTTTCCAGTTATTCCCCAGGGAGAAGTCAGTGTCCTGTGATCCTTCTCGTGATGAGGATGCCCACGGCTGAACGTCATGTAATCACTGGAATTTGACTGTGCAGAGGTAGAAAATGCAAATATTGATATGGGTTTTTGATAAATGCATCTTTTCTTTGCATACACTGAAAACTTTAATTTGCTTCCTATGTTTATGAGAATATATTAAAATATCGTGCTGTCCTAAGAGAGATGGGTTGCAGGTCATGCTTTAACTTACTAGCCCAGGTTTTTTGTTTGTTTGTTTGCTAAGCCCATATAATTTAGACTGAGACTCGATATCCAACAGCAAACCTGTTTTCTAGTAAACTAGGAAATTAAAAATGACAAAGGAGGAGACAAAGAGGGAGGGAGAGAGAAAAGTGTTTTGTGAAGGCTTCTTAGAATACATTTAAAGAGACAATTTTGCCTCAAATTTAGTGATTATAACAGATATATTTTTAAGATTTTGAAAATTTTGATAATGAACCCTTTTCAGCATTTGTTAACATTATTGTGTAATATCTTTTGTTATATTGCTTTAAATGCATATTATATACTTTGAGCATATTCATCCCGTCTGTTACCCTTTCTTATTCCCATCCTTGACCCCCCCCTTCGCCTTTCAAATCCCTAATCCTTCCTCTTTTAGCTTCCTCTTTTCTTTCCAGGTTTTTGTTTGTTCTACTATCACTTCCAGAAATGACCTCTTTTAGGTAAAGGTACAATCCAAGTATGAATCCTACTTTATAGATTTATCACCTAACCTAATAAAGTTAATATTTCCATTGAACTATATAATCTTCATAATTATAATATTGCTGGGATGGTCAGTAGCATATTCTTGTTTTACATTAAATACTAGGCTGTTTTCATTTTACTCTAATTAGTTTTTTGCATAACATTTTTTCTTTGTAGAAATTCCTTGAGGACTGAAGAGATGACTCAGTGGTTAAATGTGTTTTCATTCATACCCTGATGGTGCAGGCTTGATTCCCTAGAACCCACATAAATAAAGAGTTAAAAGTGGCCACATACATTTGGAGTTTACAGTGGCAAGAAGCTCTGGTTGCTCATATACTCCTCTCTCTCTCTCTCTCTCTCTCTCTCTCTCTCTCTCTCTCTCTCTCTCTCTCTCTCTCTTTCTCTCTCTAGTAAATGGAAAATATTTTTAATATAACTTGGGATATTTATTTGAAATTTTATGAGTGTGGATAAGGGTGTTCCATCAAGCATACAAATCTACAAGACTAATATCAAAGTGCTGGACTGCCAATATTTCAAAAACTATCTTAAATTGTCCATAGTAATAACTTTGAAATTTGTATCAATGTTTAATCCCTCTGTATAAAGTGAGATAAATGTAAAACCCAACAATAATTAAATATGTGATTATAAATGCTGAAGGTTTAGTTCAGTGATATAGCATATGCTTAACATGAATGTTCCCTGGGTTCAATTATCATCATGGGTATGTAAAAATTTAATCTAAATGATATAAAATCTCAGCTAATATCCTCAAAAACACATTATTCTCAGCTCTTCTAGGTTGACATTCTACTGTTCACAGAAAATTTTCTGCCTCTTAGAACCTTCCTATAAATGTATGTGATGCTAATAAACCCTTTAAATTTTGAAATTCATCTTAAAAAATATAAGATAAAAACAGCAGGCTATTATTTTACATGTAATAAATCAACAACATGAAAAATAATCCTACCCTATGTACAGTTTCTGGACTCTTATCACTTGGTTCCTCAGGAATGTTAACAAGGAATTTACAAGTGTCAGCCCACTGAATGTGGGTTGGTAGTCTTCTGACAGTGGGGACAAATGTGAAGATCAGAGGTTTGGCTTCAGAATCACCAGAAGAGACCTAAGAAATATTTAATAAATTAGACTTTCAGTCTTATCAAAGGTTTATCTTGACTTTATTCACTAGATAACATTCTATCTCTTTCATTTTGATAAATTGCCTTGTTTTTTGATCAACCATATTGCTGCCAATGAAAGCCATATAAAATAGTCATAATGTATGAACATTTCTTTTTTCACACCATTAGCAGGGAAAGCTTTCAGCCACAGGAGGATGCTGTTGTAAGAGGTGGCACTAAGCAGCAGAC
The DNA here is from genome assembly GCA_004024765.1 of Zapus hudsonius. Lineage (NCBI taxonomy): Eukaryota > Metazoa > Chordata > Mammalia > Rodentia > Dipodidae > Zapus > Zapus hudsonius. The sequence goes on along the minus strand of PVHP010053732.1, from coordinate 1,887 downwards.
TGCTCAGGTGGTCAGCAGAGTCTTACAAGTCATGCGTCTTACATGAATTGGAATCATCTCAAACACAGCATTTGATCTGCCTCAGATCTGACGTCTATCCATTTATCCCGCATGTAGTTAAGCTATTCATTTATGATTAATAAGCATCTCCAAAAATTCCAACAGGTATAATTTTCAAGAATGTGAAAGTATAGTTTTACTATTGAAAGTATGACTATCAAAATGCTAGCACCTGCTCTAAAGATACACTTTCTCAATAATCTATTCTTAATTAATTCAAAATAATTTTATTAAGTATTTTCTATGCATCAGGCCCTTTGCAGGAAGAGCTATAATAATTAATGGGAAATAATCAGTTGGCTATGTACAAGTAGGTTTACTTTTATGTATACCACAGTACTAACGGGAAAGTGATAAGAAGAGCTCAGTCCATCTGGAAAGAACCAGCAAAGACAAAACCTGAAGTGTAATTCAAGTGCAGAGGAAATTAAGGTTGTTCCAGGCTAAGACACACCAAACAGCAAAAACTGATAAAGTGACAGTAGAGGTGTTTGTCTCAAGATTGGAGTTTCCCTCCTATCATTACAGAGCCACTGAGTCAGTTATGATAGAAGACATAATCATAGTGGAATTTTAGATAAATCTGATTTTTAAAGAAACAAACCTTGGGATAAAGAAAAAAGCTATAAGCTGAGGACCAGATGGGAAGAGAGACAGGAAAGATTTTATTGCGGACTTCTTTTTTAAGAAGTTTGGAAGAAGTACGGTGAGGTTGACAGCACTTAAGAGAGGGGAATGGAATTAATGGTGTGCCTTGGTTGGTCTGGGAATGAAGAAAACATTCAAGAAAGGGTGAAAAATGGTAGAGCAGACAAGTAAGATTCAGGAAGAAGCAGGCAAAATAATGTAAGGAAATAAAAGACCAGGGTCTCCTTTAATACTAGAGAAAACCAATCAGGAGTGTGGGGGAGCTCAAGAATGTGGTGAAGTAGGTGAAAAGAGAAAAGGATTAAGTCAGTTTTGATATAACCAAATTTCATCAAATCAGCTCCATTTAGTCATTCATGCCTGTGTCAAAAAACTATATATGCTTTGGTAAGACACTCACTCTTTTTCCTCCAAACTGTGATATCTGCATATGCCTTGGATGCCCAAGAGTATGCATCCTAATAGACATATTCTGTTTCCTGTCCATGTCCATGAAAATCCACAGCTCTGAGTCATACCATACTTTCTAAATAATATACACATCTAGTTCTGTTCCCATCTTGTTCCCTGAGCCAACTCCTAAAACCCTGTTATAGCACACCTTCTGGTGCTATAGTCATCAAGCCGAGTATCCTCCCCATGTTCTCGTTGTCCCTAAAGAGTTTAGCCTTCTGCTTTTAACTAACTAACTAACTAAATATATAAATAAATAAAACAAAAAAAGGTTGTTGTTCAAGGTCTCTTTCCCAGAAAGCTCTTAAAGTGTCAGTAATCTCACTCACACTCATAAAACTCAGGCTGAAAGTAGGATAAGTTTCCATCTTGCTCTTTATTACTTTCAAACTATTTTCCTCCCTCTTATCTAAACACTCCAAGATTTGAACCTCATTTCACCAATCTATACTATTCATATAGCAGTTACAGTCTTCCGTCCGCCCATGCCCTGACCCTTCTTTCTTTGAAGACTTACTTCCTGGCTCAAGGCCTCTCTGTATTTTTTTTTTACAATAGTCAACATATTTCAAAGGGTAACATTCTAAATAATGTTTTTATCTTGGATTTTACTATTCCTTGCTTTCCATATCTCTAGCCTATACCAAGGACTGAAATAATTTGATAATTTTAGTTTGTTTGTACTCTGGCCACTATTTCTTATCTATGAAGAACACTCTGTCCAGT
>PVHP010053731.1:0-10675 GCA_004024765.1 Zapus hudsonius | reverse complement strand
TGTGTGTGTGTGTGTGTGTGTGCAGAAATGTAATACGATACCTGTGCAGTGATGCATGCTGTTTACCACAGTGACAAACATTTAGAGAAGCATTGGTTGCTTCTTTGAGTCAAAGGACAGTATTTTCTGTATTTCTAGTCTTTCCTCTGTTCATTTTATGTTTTATGTGCACATTTGTGTGGTTAGTTATCAGACACAGCACAAGGAAGTGGAGAGTCCAGGTCCTGAATTTCTCTGGTGGGAAAATGAGTCATGTCAGAAATTTAATACTGCTATAGCCTGAAAGAATAGCTGTTGAGTACAAAAGAAGAAATAATAACATTTTTCAGAAAGAGATTACATATATATGGAAGTAATTTGTGGAGAGCAACATGGGTAAGTTGAAGGGGCTCTAAAAAGAAAATGGAAACAGAAATCAGAAAGCAACAATGTTCTAGCATTCCCCAATCTTCGCAAACCCACTCTATCATCTTATTATTCTGAAAGGTCTTACTTAGTGCAGGACCTGGCCAGTTCCACACAACAGAAGCAGATCAGATTCAACCACTGAATCACAAAGTGTCAAGTTCAAGAATGAGTGGAATAACGCAGGGTGGTTGAAGGTAGGAACTGGCTCTCCCCACACCTGTCAGCCAATTCTCTTCTTACCTGTTTTATCTGACTCAGTCAAAATTAGCTGATGGAAGTATGAGACACTTGTCATTTGTAGAGCTCAGGATACTTTGGGCCACTATTTCAATCAGATTCATTTTAAATCAGCATCAGGGAAACTATCTGTATGGGATAAGAAGCAATCACGATTATTCTGTCATTTTTGTGTCTATTTCTATTGTAGGCATATTTGTACTTTTCTTCTTTAAGAAACAGAAGCCACTGTGGTGACTTACACCTACAATCCCAGCACTCTGTGTAGTGATTTGCGTGAAGCAATATGGAGTAGGAGAGTCCGTGAGCGAAGATGAACCACCCATCTATGGACTAATAAACCTTAAGTTCTGCCCCCAGTGACCACCTCCTTCTCCAGCAGGGTTCTACCTCTCAAAATCTCCAACATCTTGGTAAACACCAACAATAGAGCAAAGAAGCAATTCCACCCATCTAGTTTTGTGAACTGATTAACTGATTGGGGCTATTTATAGGAGCAGGGATGGCTCAAATGCAAAAGCCCTCCCCAACAAGGGTGACAGCTCATGACAGCTGCATCATGGGAGCTCTCTGCCCAACTTATAGGCAGCTCCACCGAAGAGCCTGTCCCCAGCAAGCGTTATTGCTTTTATGACCTTGATGAGAGGCCCAAATCTTTTACCTTTGTGAGCTTCCAATTCACTGCAATCTTATGAGCCTCCCTCCTCCTCGCAGGGGGAAATGTTTCAATTCGGAGGGAAGATTAACAGAACAACTACTATAAGAGAGCTAAACTTCTGTTAACTTTTAAATAAAATTTCCACTTTTAATTCGGATCCTACTACTCACCAAACGGGACATGTAACTCCTCACATAGGCTTACTTGGCAGGAAAGAAGCTCTAACAACCATATGCACAAAAAGCTGTTTCTGAAGAAGCTAGTCATCGTCCATCCACCTTCTGAGTGTGTCCTCAATTTTCTAATGTGTAAAGTGCCCCCAGCTGCTTGCAAGGATGGCACGTCTATGAGCTTGGTGCAAGGTTTTTGCTCACAATGTCTAACCCTGCCACTCATGATCCAATTTTCAGGAGGAGAGTGAAATTTTGCACTGGGGTGGAACCATAGCTCCAGGGTCCTAACAGCTAGCTGCATTGCTAAGCTGCTCTAAGCAGGACCTTTTCATCATGCAAGAAACCATAATTGAAACAGATGCTTAATTCTTCATTGGCACAGGCTTCCTTGTCCCTAGCCATCACCATCATACTTACTGAATAGCCTATGTACCATCATGCTCTCTTAGTATTGCTTGCAAAAAGGTACTGAATGTAAACATGTAGAATGTTCCTGTTGGTCTAATCTTGCATCCTGGGCTTAAAGGAATGACACAGTGAAATGGATAAAGGAGAAGAGAACGAATATGGACCAAAGCAAGCCTGCATGGCCCATTGTAGAAAGGAGAGCACCTTCCTGCCATATATTCTTACTTACATACCTGCCATCAGAAAGATTTTCCTTCCTCCCTTAAAACTACCTATGGCCGTGAGCTAAGGTGAGCAGTTTTAAGGGAGGAAGGAAGCCTTTCTGATGGCAAGCCTGAGGCATGGTGAGACATGACTGAGTAGTGAACTGATCCCCTCCTGTCATTTCAATAATTCAAATAACTTCAACAAAAACCTTTTTGCTCATCTCCTTTTTTTCTCTGCTCTTTATAGCAGCAGTTATAATTTCTTTGCCTGTGATTCTCCAAAAGAACTTTTGAGAAATCCTGTTACATAATCTTAAATTAACCAAAATTTTTAGTATAATTTTAAATGGCTATAAGTTGTGATATGTTATTGATATTGAGAACTTAGAATGAAATATATCATTTAAATGAATTAAATACAAGTAATGTGATAACTATTTGAAACTATCAGCACCCTTTGAAAATACATGAACAGATGTCTTTCCAAGTTGAAAGTTCCATATAATGTCTTTCTCCTTGAGTTCACATTCACATTCTACTTCTTCCATCAAACTTGATTCTAATATGTTGTGTTTATATGCTTCAGTGTCTTTTATTGACCATTCTCTCCCAATCTGTGCAACAAAATTATGTATATAGATTGAAATTAACTTTTAACTTCCTCAGATGTAAGACTTGAAGGTTAGAGAATGTCCTCTGTATTGAGTTAACCCTGTAATTACTATGTAAATACAAATGATCAAGTTAAAATAAAGATATTTTGATAAATATAAGAAAATAGAAATATTTATTGGATATTCATTGTATATTAAACTACATGTAGTTTTTTAAAAAATTAATTGAAAGACTAAGCTTATTTTTCTAATCTTTCATTTATTTACTTGTGAAGAAAGAGAGAGAATAAGTACACCAGGGTTTCTTGCCACTGTAAATGCACTCCAGATGCAAACGCCACTTTGTGCATCTTTTATGTGGGTATTGGGGATTTGAGCACAGCAGAAGCCAGGCTGGCAGACTTTGCAAGCAAATATCTTTAAGAGTTGAGCCATCCCCCCAGCCCATATGTAGAATTTAAAATGCTTCATTTCATGTTTGTCGTGATGATGGATGGATATAATCCCCAACCTGGGAAGTGGAGGCCAGATCAGAAATTCAAAGTTGCCCACGTTTTAGGCCAACCCGGGCTATGTGTGTCTCAAAAACAAACAAACAAAAAAAAACAATATAATAACAGCAAAGCCCTTCCTCCCACTAGGTCCACTTTCCAAAGGTTCTACTACCTCCCAGCAATGCCATCACCAGGAACTAAGCCTTCAGCACATGAGCCTTGGGATGACATTCAATATCCAAACTATAGCAGAAACTGATAGAGGAAGAGTTTGAGATCCCTCTTGAAGTTTTTATCACCTCCCAGTAGCACCACACTGAGCTGGAAGACTTTTTAACACTGGGGCTTTGGGAGGACATTGAAGATCTAAACTATGTTATCTTTCAAGCTAAAATTGTATGGAATGTTAGGTGTGGTGGTACACTCTAATCCTAGCACTCAGGAGGCTGAGATAGGAGGAGTTAGTTCCAGGTCAACCTTGGCTAAGTGAGACCCTACCTTGGAAAAATAAATAAATAAAAAATTGGAGATTTCACATTCTGATTTTTAAACAATCAGCTAGAGAAACATTCATACCAATTTTTAACATTTCATAATCTTAAAGTGCCTTAAGAAGGTAATATGTGAACAAAGAAATTTATACTGAAAAGCATCTATAGACCTAAATACAAGTATGTATCTCTATATGCAATTTCATCTAGTGACTGAAAATAATTAAGTTCATAAATTAATAAAATAAAATAATTGTGTATTTGACAGAATTAGGACAACAAATCATCCTCTGAACAAGGACTAATTAATTAAATAAAACATTTAATTTGGGGCATTATATCTTGGTTGAATCTGAGAAAGTTGTCACAACTATGATTTCTAAGTGTACAGTTTAATTTATTCAAATTAACAACAAAATAAATGAAGATGTTGGATCACCAGTAAAGCAGATTTAAAGACTCAATGATTACTGTTAATTACTACTTCTATAAAATTCAAGGCTTATTTCTGCCAGGTAATATAATCTAATTAGTACATGTTAGAAATAAACAAATGAGCAAGGAATTTTTTAATAAGAGACAGCCAGAAGCACACTTAGCTCCAAGTAACACTGTGGTTTAGAATAAGTAGTACTCTACTAAGAAGTTAGTGAAGGGGCCTTTACCCCCTCCTGCCTTCTCATGGGGACAAGCTCTCTGCTTTCACCATATTCCTTTTCTTAATCTAATAAAGTCCCTGTAAACTATACAAAAAAGTTAGTTAAAATGATTCTTTTACCAGATTAAGTAAGTTAAGAAGAAGTATAATTCACTCTCAATATATGGTCCTTTACTTTGAAGATATATCGTGTATTTCTCAAAAGTAAAAATGAGGCTGAAGAGGTAGCTCGGTGCTTAAGGTGCTTGCCTGTGGATTTGATTCCCCAGTACCCACATAAAGCCAGTGGCACATGTGTCTGGAATTTGTTTGCAGTGGCTAGAGGCCCTGGCACACCGATTCTCAATCTCTCTCTCTCTCTCTCTCTCTCTCTCTCTCTCTCTCTCTCTCTCTCTCTCTCTCTCTCTCCTCTTTTCTTTCTCTGCTTTCAAATAAATAAAATATTTTTAAAGTAAAGAAAGTGAAATTTCTTTGCTTCCTATTTACTGATATTTTTCATGGGCATGCATGTGTGCATGTATTTATATGAGTGTAGGTGCACATGTGTGTGTGTGTGTGTGTGTGTGTGTGTACGTGTGCATGTGTGTGTGCATGTGAAGGCCAGAGGACAACATCAGATGCCATCCTTAGGAATGATGTCCACTTCTTTTTGAGAAAGGATTCCCTATTGGCCTAGAGCTCACCAATAATGCTAGACTGGCTGGCCAGAGATTCTCCAATCTCTGCCTCTCCAGCTCTGGGATCATAGGTGCATGACATTACACTCAGTTTTTATATAGGTACTAAGGATCAAACTCAGGTGCTCATGCTTACAAGGTCTGTTAACTACTATTTTACTCAGTGCTGTGATCAAACATCTGAGAAAAAGTGGCTGAAGTCAAGATGGGTTTATTTCAGTTTACAGCTCCCGGGGGTACAGTCTACCATGGCAGGGAAGGGATAGTGGCAGAAGCAGGATACCAGCTGGTCACATCGCATCCACAGTCAAAAAGCAGACAGTGAGCAGGAAGTGGGGCCAACCTATAAAACCTCAAAGCTTTCTTCCAGGGAACACTTCCTACTAGAAGACTCCACCTTCTCAAGTTTCCATAGCTTTTCCCAAACAGCATAACCAGCTGCTAAGTGGGGAAAACATTTTACATTCAAACCACAGCTTGAGTCAAGCATTTTACTGACTGAGTTATTTCCTCAGTCCGCTATTCAGGCAAGTGCCTTAACTGCCGAGCCATCTCTCCAGCCCCAAAGTTCCCTATTTCTTGATGTTTTGAAAAACACAATAGGGACATACACCAAGATGCAAATGGATACAAGTGTCTGCTAGGCTAACCATCAGTGCCAAAAGTACAGAGAAATCTTTCTTCTTGGGCCATAGGTATTTTCCTACTTGATCACTTTAAATCTTGAATATTAAAGTTAGACAAGGTCCCAAACTGTCATTGGTTTTGTTGACCCATAAATGCACCTCTCAGTTTCCCTGTATTCCAATGAGATTCGGAAAGCTGGTGCGATAATATTGTCAACCTGACAGAATTTAGAATCACTGAGGAGACACACCTCTGGGTATACATAAAACAGTGTTTTCACAGAGGTTTAACTGAGGTGAGAAGACAGACCTTGAATATGAGAGACATCATTCCATGGGCTGTGGTTCCTCATTTGTGGGAATAGACAAAAGGTGGGAATGAACTATGAGAACGAACTGTGGGTATATTTCTTATGGACTGTATAAATTGCTTTTCTGAGAATATTGTGCTGTGAGATGCTTTTTCTGCTTAGTTGCCAGTAACTGCCATGAAGTTAATCATATAATCCACCTGCTTAAAGTAACGTCTCCTCTGCTTTGGTGTACCTTTGGCCTGAACAGCAGAGATGACCAATAATGACAAGGAATGTTTAGAGCTTCTGAATGATCTTAAGCTATGCTCTTTGCTGTTTCCCCATTGGCTTGATTAAACTCTTTATAAAGAACAAGCATGATGCATCGGAAGTGCTAACCGTGGTGTGGAAGACAATGCCCACAGAACTGCCACAGATCTACTGAGGACAACAGTTGGGCTTAGTGTGATTGCATTTGTGAATGGAGTGAGTAAGTGTGTGTGTTCTGAATCTGCAGAGTCCAACAGGGCATACCCCTAAATATCTTCCTTTAACGAATGTTTAAATATTATTCAAAGTCAAAAGTTCCTTGTCTTTTGTCTATGCAAGGTTCAACTTGTTCACATATTACTGCTTTTGTTTTTGTTTGGTTGTTTTGGCTGTTCAATCAAAACACCAATGAGTGCCTGTCCCTGGACGCTAGAGACATCAGAGCAGCAGTGTCAGCAGAGGCAGATGCTCACCAAAGGTTTAAATGAAGACTATCCAGAGGCATGACACCCCTTAGTAACAACACACTTGGGCCAGGAGAACCGGGCTGCGTACTAGGCTATCCAGGGTCCCCTGCCACAAGGACTGATCCAGACGACCCACGGAAGAGGATATCCAGCTGATTGGGGATGGGGAGGGGGGGCATTGGGGAATTGGGGATACAACTCATTGTTTGCCCACTAAATAATGTAACTCATTATGGTCAATAAATATATATATTTAAAAAAAGGTTTAAATGGCTGTAAGGATCAGTTTTCTTTCCCTCAGGCTCTGCTGCTAGATGCAGCTAGTCCACTCCTGGGCGAACACATCCATGAGTCAGTTTCTATAACTCCAGGGCCATCTCTCCACCCCTGATTAAGCACTGACTGAATAGAAAGAAGGCAAAGTCGAGCACCACGATTCTTACCTCTCTGCTTCCTAACTGCAGGCTTGATGTGATTAACTACCTCATACACATATGCTATGTCTTCTCTACCATAATGAACTGCACCCTCAAACCAGGAGCCAAAATAAACCCTTCCAGCCTTAGCCTGCTCTGTCAGGTAGTTTGTCATAGCAACAAGAAAAGTAACTAGACACTTGGAAAAGGAAAACAGATTTCTTTACAGTTTGGCCAAATTGTGAGGGACCTAATTTTTTCCCCACCAGTCCTGTTCCAACTTTATAATTTATAGAAAACTGTGAGAATGAAACACTGCAGGAGACAGCTTTCTGGGAAGGCAGATTAGGAAAAGGGCCCTTGTTAATACAAGGAGATGATTTCTTCTTCTTCCTGGCCTGGTGGACTGTTTTCCCTGCCTTACTGCCTTGGTAGGTGGGCCTGACAGCTTCCTGAAACCTGCAGAGTACTGAATGCACTTTCAACCAATAAGCACCTCTCACCTTCACTCAAGCTAACCAATCATACACTCAGGAGGGGCAGGATTTCCACTTTCAATAAAAGTTCAGTTCCCACAGAAGCTGTGGGTTTTTCTAACTCTGGAAGCCCTCTCCTCTCCTAGGTGTCTGCTTTCTTTCTCCTTTCTTCCTCTCTTACTCTAAAATAAATTTTATTCTTTTAAAATACTTTCCTGCCTCTTAATTCTTTAAATGGTTTGTTTTGTTTTGTGTTTTGAGGTAGGGTCTCACTCTAACCCAGGCTGACCTGGAATTCACTGTGTAGTCTCAGGGTGGCCTCAAACTCAAGAAGATCCTGCTATCTTTGCCTCCTGAGTGCTGAGATTAAAAGCCTTCACCACCATACTTGGCTCTATTTATAATCTTATTGACTCATGAGTTTTAGCGATGGCTGATTGGTCTGGCCTAGGGGCTGGCTCAGGAGTAGGAGGGGAGAGACCTGATTGGATGAACTCTGGTTCTGCTGAAGCAGGCAAGGCTGAGTTCCCTCCTTGGACCCTCTCCCCAGACTAACTCCCTAATTCCCTCCCAGTCTTTCCCTGGATGGAAAGGGGACCTGGGCTCCAGGTTGACTCTGTTCCCTGCCTAGAGGTTTTTTGTTTTTGTTTTAATTCAAGTCCAGACCAAGAAACATAGGGTCTTAAAGGTCTGCCGTTATTGAAAGAGAAAAGAGTCTTGGGAATTTTTGTGGGATGTAAGATCCTCACTAATTGCTGCTCTGTCATAGTTCTTTGTCCCTAGACCTTCCTTCCATGGTACAGAATGGACACCACTTTCCTTCCACAGGCGCGGAGTAGATGCCCCTGAATCTTTTCTTTGTAGATCACCTTCCACCTGTCTCCTGCATGCTTGCTGAACACACTAATTCTACAAGTGGAGGAAAGGTGACAGTTGATAGCCTAAGGGAGGGGCCCAGGTGTCTCTAGTCTATCTTCCTCCCACCAGGGTTTCATCATAGGATCAAGAGTACAGTTTGTCACCTGGATGTGAAAGGATGCCAAAGACTCCCAGTTCTGCCAACTGTCTTTGCTTCCTTTCTGTAAGGATCCTGAACTCCCCATTCTACCCAGCCATGCAAACCAGATCCAGCTGGAACCACCTTCTGTTATGGCAACTGAGACTTCACAAAGAACTGGCTTGTCCTCCCCTTACCTGTTTGCTCAGACTAGGTCTGAGATCTTAGACTCCCTAGTCACTCTTAGGGTAATTTGGCATTTCTGCACCTGAGCTGAGAGGAAAACAACCTCCTCCCAGCTATTACCTGTTGGCTCAGGGATTTCCCTTCCAGAAAGAGTTCAGCAGGAGGCCAGCCAGGTTGGCTGTAGCAGACTCTATCTTCCCCCGTCCCATGTACTCTATGTGTGCTGTGCAATCACTCCCTTTTCCCTTTCTACCAAAGGGCTTAAAAACCCCTCCCTCACGTGATCTCTATTATCCTCTCTCTTCCCAGCTTCAGACATGCATCCTATCTCTCTCTGTTGTGTGCACCCCTTTCCTTTTCTCTCTTCTACTTCTCTCTCTCTCTCCTTTATCTGTTCTCACAATTTCTTCCTTAGTCTGTCCCTTTCTACCCTTTCCTACTTCAGAGTTCCCCCCCACCCTCTCTCCTTTTTGGAGTTTGCTTCTACCTGACCCTTCTTGGCTCTGAGTTTGGTATTACTCTCCTCTGCCACTCTGAGCCATGCCACTGTCTCACTGTCCTTGAATAAAATCTTGAGCCCAAGAAAACCTTCTCTATTTCCAAACCTGACACTTTCATGAGACTCTTCTCCAGAAGAAAGACTTCTTGAATGAGGTAGTCTAGAAGACTACGTGGAAGAGGAGAGGTTAGCTAAAGAACTTACCTGTTAGACCACAGTAGAAAGAAAAGTATTTAGTACAGTGAAAGGACAGCAGCAGGCCTGGCAGTAACAGAAGGGCCATGTGGATATGGTGCCAGGCTGCGGGACCCTCCAATTTTGGAAGAGGTGTCACCATTCAAGCCATTTTGCCTGCAATCTCCCAGCATGTAAATGAAGACAGTTCAGATTGGCAGATCAGTCTTCAGTTTTGATTGAGCCACTTTTCAAGCAATTCTCATCAGCAAATGAAAGAAACTGTGGCATTGGATTGTGACTGTTTTGTTTGGCTGCTCTTCTGCTGTTAGGGCAAAACTGAGCTATGGTTTTCTGTTTGGAGATGTTTTCTGCACCAAGATGCCAGGTGACCGCCAGCCCTTGCATTTTCCCCTCCATCCTTTCAGAGTAACCAATCCAATCCACTTAACCTGATGTGTAGTTTACATCCCCAAGAGTGGAACTCCCATGTTCATTCAAAGTAGTCAACCTATTCTATCCTGAGGTGATGTCTAATTTAGGGTAAAACACCCAGATCTGAGTCACAAGTGTCAGACACCCTAACCCTAAATTATGCCCAACCAAAGCTGTAAATGGTTCCATCGCTCTCAAAACCTGCAACATTTGTAGGAAAATGGAGAGATAGATCTAGAATAGGCTCCCATCTGTATTATGAGGACATACTTGTCATTTTAAGGAATTAAAGATGATCTTTTAGGGGGTTGAGGATAACATTTATCCCAGTGTTGTGGATTGCAAGGGTTTACATTTTGAAGGGTTTATATTTATCCCATTAAGATGAGCTACTTGTTTAAAATTTCTCAACATAAAATTCCCACCATGTAAATGAGGGCAGTCTAGATTGGCCCTGGGTGGTTAGGGTGAGCTGCCATGTGTATATTTTCACACTATGCAATTCCCACCATGCAAATAACCACAGCTCTGTGGTATCAGGTTGTGGCTTATTTGTTTGGGCAATGCCCTGCTGTTTGGGTAGAATGGAGCTGTAGTTTTTCTGTATGTGGAGGCTTTCTAGCCCAGGCTTACCTTGGGGACTGATTTTGGTCTCTCAGTGATGGCTTTCCCTCTTCAGGTGAAGGAAAATTGTTATTTCTCCTGGTGCCCCATTATCTGATATATCTGGATTCAGACTAACCCATTTTTAAATTAATATCTTTATTATGAATAAGTATATATGTTGTATGAGCAATCTTGTGAAGGTGTCC
>PVHP010053730.1:0-10674 GCA_004024765.1 Zapus hudsonius | reverse complement strand
CCTCCAGCACCATTTGTTGAAGATGCTATCTTTGGCCCAGCGTACATTGTTGGCCCCCTTGTCAAAGACCAGATAACTGAAGTTACTTCCATTTAAAGCTGGGTCTTCAATTCTGTTCCATTGATCTGTCTTTCTGTTTTTATGCCAGTACCATGCTGTTTTCAATACTATGGCTTTGTAATATGTTTTGAAGTCAGGCCTTCTGGCACTGCCCACACAGGAAGGAATGTTCATTTCTAGCTTCTATGAACTTCTTTATATTTTGTTCCCTACTGAGATGCTGCCTTCCTGTAAACATCCTCAGAGACCCACCCAAGATTACTAAAAAGATCAAGTTGACAACAAAACCTAACCATCACATGCATGTTAGGACAAGTGTGAGGGAATGAATGGTCTAAAATTGTGGATGGAAGAATAGGATGGGGGAAATGATGTTTAAAGTACCTCAAAAAGAGGTATTTCTCCAAGAGGGAAGGCTACTGGATTTTTCTCATAGACTCATAGAGTTTGAGGTCCTGTGGCACTTAGTAAGGTAAGGCACATAACATTTTATCCTCTTCTAGCTGTTACGTTTAAATGAAGAAGCACAAGTTAAGAGCACTGATTGTTTTCAACAATTTCTGACATATTTGGTCAACAGATAGGATCCATTTCCTCCTACTTAGCTGGAACTGTGGGGAACCATCATCTCTTCAGTGTCTTCAGAATTTTCATGAGAAAGCATAAAGGGTCATATTAGGGGAATGCTTGCTAAATACTATTGTTAAATCAAATCATAAAGTAAAATTTTTTCTTTGTGGCAACTTCTGCTGAAATCAATGATTGAGTGGGCAATTTGATTGCCCAGATGAACCTTGATGTAGGGCAAACTGATCTATAAATATGAATAGCTAGATATACTGTAGATTTAAACAATTAATCTAAACCCAGAATACTTAAATGAAACAAAGTTTCAACTAATGTGACTTGATGTTAAATAAATAATTACACGACATTACTCCAGCAGCTACTTTGAGAACCTCTTCCAGGGAAATGGTGGTAGACACTAAGGAGATTCAAAACTCATCAAATCAGAAAATTAGATATTCTGGAGAACTCTACACTAAACAAGACTTATAACACAGTCTCAAGGGCTCAGGGAACATTGTGGAAGAGGGGCCAGAAAGAATGTAAGCGCCGCAGGGTGGGAAGGTGTACTGTTGGGTGCCATCATCTTAACATGAACTGACTGGTGCATTCATGACCCCACAGTGATTACCAATAACCCCGCTGAGGTGGGCCATCAGTGGAACTGGGGGCATGGGAGAGCAGACATAAGAGTATAACCCAATGAGAACATGAGTAACTTGCAATATATTCATAAAATAAAGTTCTCAATAAAAAATGGAAAAATAATTACAGCACAGGAGTTAGTGCTTATTAAAACTTCTCCACATTTGATAGGTTTGATCAAAGATAATTGACCAAGGTGGTCTTAAAAGTCTCCTTAATGAACATGGATGTGCAAGTATCTATGTGTTAGTACATACAGTCCCTTGGGTATATGCTCAGGTGTAGTATAGCTGGGTCATATGGTAGTTCAATTTTTAGCTTTTCGAGAAACCTTCACACTGATTTCCAGTTTACACCACCACCAATAGTGAATAAGGGTTTTCCCCTTTTCCCACAACCTCACCTCCATTTGGATAATGAAAATATGGTACAGATGCACAATGCAGTTTTACTCAGCTGTAAATAAAACTAAAGTTATGAAATTTGCAGGAAAATGAATGGAATTGGAAAAGAAATACGCTAAGTGAAGTAAGCCAAGAAAGATAAAAATCACATGTTCTCATATGTGGATCTTAATGTTTGACATATGTAAATACAGAGATGTGAGACAGTATGTGCAATGAGTTGAGATAGGAAACCACAAGAGGGGAACAAGGAGTGATGAGAAGGGGAAAGGAACATAAGGAATCACACTATGAAAGCAGAAGGAGGCTAAGTTTGGGGGAGGAGATACACCATAATGAAGCCTAATAACCTGTATGCTGATAATTTATTCAAGCCCTACAGTTTAAGGAAATTTTAGACATGTTTCTTCCTGATAATACCTCCTGGCTTCTTTTAGGCCATTTAGTACAGAACACTCAGACTTTTTAATTATTTCTCTCAGTCATTTAGATATAAATCCTCTCCCAGTCTCCAGCAAGTGTTATAAATTTAGGATATGTATTTACTCATTCATTTATTTATTTTGTGTTGCTGGGAATGGAACCTAAGGTTCAGTGCATACCAGGCAAGTGTTCTCCCACTGAGCTACATTTATAGCCCTTATATTTTTCGAGACAGAATCTCACTATGTAACCCAGGCTGGTCTAAAACTCTCAATCCTCCTACTTCAACCTCCTAAGTGCTGACATTGCAGGTGTGTGTGTGTGTGTGTGTGTGTGTGTGTGTGTTCATGAATGAAGGATCTTGTCTACCTGTTTATTGCTGTGTTCTCAATGTCCAGCACTACATGTCAGGTTTCTGAGCTTGTGAGCAACAGAAAACAGTTGTCTTTAAACTGACTGTGTTGTTAGCTCCAAATAACCAGGTAAAGGGTTCTTGTTAGAAAAGTGTTGGCGACTTAAATCATTTGTGGGAAGTTAACAAAATAAGACTTGAAATAGGATGGAGGTGTGCAAATCAGGAACCACAAAGATAGTCTCCTAGCAGGGAATCTGTCGTAGTCATCCACATGCCACTGGGATGAATCTTCAAACCAAGCACAGTTTTGGGGAGGAAAGTATTTATTGAAACTACAGATTGAGGGGAAGTTCCTTAACAGTGAAAGAGGCTGGCTCTCTTTCACAGGTCCAAGCAGAGAGAGAAATCCATCACCAATACCACATATACAGAACAGCAAACAGGCAGGAGGGACAAAGAGAATTTCTTCTCCTTTATATAGCCTTAGGGTGGGGGTCTTACAACCCTATCCCAGACTTAATGGCTTCCTGAGTCTCTGGAATTTCCTTCCTGCACTGCCCACACAGGAAAGAATGTTTACTTCTAGCTTCTTTGAGCTTCTTTACATCCTTCCCCCTACTAAGAGGCTGTCTTCCTGTGAACATCCTCAGAGACTCACCCAAGATTACTTGAAAGGTCAAGTTGACATCAAAACTTAACCATCACAGAAGCATAAGACCAGCACTGCTGGGAAGAATAAATAATGATTTCTTCTATTCCCACGTTACTAGGTTAGAGTTCATCCCATGGCATTGTGTCCGATCAGTGAAGTTTAAATTCTGTGTTTTACAAGCAGTGAGTCAGGGAAAAAAACTTTAGGGATCTCTGGTTTTGATAGTGATAGGAAGGAAATTCAGATTTATCATGCCACAGTAGGGAAGAAGTCATTCTATAAGAAAATGTGATGGTATTGTTAGGAATGAATGAGAAGAGGATTTTCAAAACCTACAGTATATCTACTATACACAATCTAACACTCAGGATATTTGGTTTGAATGATGGCTAGGTCAGTAACAGACTTCTTCAGGGAGAATGCAACAGTGCTTAGAAAAGCGGATTTTCTTCCACCTCATGCTCACATCTCATTCACATAGGCACCTGTTTTATGCAAGACTGAGGTGAATCAAGAAATTTTGAGGAGGTTCAAGAGCTCAAAATCAGACTCCCAGCATGCTTGAGAAGAATGCTAATAGAAACAGTGATCTCACCCAGGTGCACACTTGTAATCTTAGCACTCACAAGGCAGAGGCAGGAGGATCGCCGTAAACTTGATTCCCTAACATGTCTCACAGTATATGTTGACCCTGACTTTTTTTAATGCTTGTGTGTATGTAATATGGTGTGTGGGAGTGGGGAAGTAAACACATGTATGTGCCCTTGCAATGTTTTATGAGCTCATCTGTGATGGGGGTGCACCCATCTGCAGTGGCCAGAGCCAAACAATGGAGATCCATTTCCATCTCTTTTACCCATTTTTGTTTAAGCCTGAATATATTACTAATACCAGAGCTTGCTGTTTGCCATGAGCCTGGGTAATTCTCTGATATTTGCTCCCCCCTTGCCAGACTGGAGTTACAGGCCAGCATGTGGCCATGCCCAGCTGTTTACATGGGAATTGGAGATTCGAACTGAGGTGGTTTCAGGCCCCCTCAAGCCCTCATGTTTTTGGAGGAAGTGCACTGAACAACTGAGCTGTCTCTCCAGCCCCTGATGCCAACTTTTAAAATCCTTCAGCTTTTATTAGGAAAGGCTGCTCTCTGAGATGGAAAGCTAGGAGTACTACTTACAGTCTCCATCCTACTGTGATAATGGCATGATATTAAAAAATGAGATTCATAGAAAAGTGGGGGGCCGGTGGCATTCATGGCCCCACATTGAAGAACACTGGAATGGTATACTAAAAAGGACTCAATTCAGGTATAGTGATATAGGTAATCCAAAAATTCAGGAGGCAAGAGGATTGTGAGTTCAATGTCTGACTGTACTACAGAGCAAACTCAAGTCCATCCCTGACTACATAGCAAGGTCCAGGACAGCCAGAGCTACAGAGATGACCTAGTAGAGTCAAAGTGTAAAACCCTAGGTTTTGATCCTCAGTACTGCAAAAATAAATAATAAATAAATAAATAAATAAATAAATAAATAAATAAATAAATAAATAATATAGGGCTGGAAAGATGGCTCAGTCATTAAGATGCTTCCCTGAAATGCCCAACAACTACAGTTCAATTTCCCAGATAAAACCAGATGCACAAAGTAGTGCATGCATCTGCAGTTTATTTGCTGTGGCTGGAGGCCCTGGCCCTATTCTCTCACTCTCTCTCTCTCTCTCTCTCTCTCTCTTCTCTTCTCTCTCCTTGCAAATAAATAATATAATAAAAATAAAACAAATTGAAAATAAATCAATAATAAAATGTAACTTTGAATATTGAAAATACCTGTCATCTCAATGAATAGGAAAAAGTACATATGTTCCCTAAATACATGTAGGCCTATGCAAATAGCTATGTAAATTAACAAAAATTTTGGACTGGCCAATTTCTATGTATTTTAAAGATTTACTTAAATTAACATAGTGTTCATAATAAAAAAAGGTTGAGGACTTTTGCTCACATCTAACATTATTTAAAAGTAAGGAGAGGCAAGAATAAAGGATGTGTTACATTAATGGGGTGAATGAACTCAAATCGGGAGGCAAGGTAGATAGATGGTTAGATGAATAGATAGAGTTTTCACCTTGGAAATGTTAGCCAGCTCATCTATCACATTCAGTTGGTTGTGGGCAGCAATGGGACTAGAAATGGAAATGAATCTGAGTTGCAGCGAATTTTGATGAAGGTCTAGTTCATGCAAGAAAGATTCTTTTTGAATCCTCATCCCACAAATTCACTGAGGAATAGAAACTTTAGAGGCAGTTACAGGGAAAGAATAAAGACCTAGTGTAACAAGCAACATCAAACTTTCATACAGTGGCTCTTTCCAGAGACACATGAGTATACATTATAGAAAACCATATTTCTTGAGATGAAAGTATTCGGGTCTTTAGTGCGTCTAAGAAATCAGGCTGGAATTAAGGCTGAGAGGCCATTTCCTAGCTTTATGGCTGGTGACTATGCAGCTTGGGAAGAGTACAAAAGAAGTTCTATTTTCTTCTGTATCCTGTAGACCCCAGTCCAGAAATGTGAGCAGAAAAGCTTTCAGTGAGGTTTGACTTTCTTTGAATCTATTATCTAATCAAGTATAGCATGCTGATCACTACAGAATTACTGTGTGCCCAGTAATATGCTGAGCTCCATAGAGAGGGCTGCAGAGTTGTACAAGCCACAGTTATGCCCATAAGAAATGGGCACTATACTTGAAGTGATGAAACGCTGGCATCTACAAGTTCTGCAAATAACATATATGAACTCTTCAAGTTGTGTGCTAGAGACCATTAGGCACCATCAACAATATCCATTTAATTATTGATCCAATTTTAGAGAAATTTACTGAGCATTCACTATGTTTGAGGCACTGAGAAAGACAGACATAGTTCCTACAATTGCTTGGGAAGCAGACAATTAAAAAGTTCAGTGACAATACAATCTGTGAGACTCATACATCATACTACGTAACTAGTAGAAGTTCATCAGGTATATCCCATTCGTAAAACTGTTCTGTACTCTCTAATAAAATTAAATATATTCTATGATACAAAACTTCTACTCCTTGGGGATACATCCAAGAGAAATAAAACCATGAATCCACAAAAATATTTGTACACAAATATTCACTGTTACTTTATTCATAATAGCCCAGATAAACAGCCACATGATCATCAACAGGTGAAGGTATAAACAACTTATGAGATATGCATATAATGGAATATGCATGACAGTAAAAAGGAACTATGGATATAAACAAAATATGAATAAATACAATTTATCTTATGTTAAATAAGCTAACACCAAGTAGTATATGATTTCATTCATATAATTAGGCAAAACAGTGATTATACAGGTCAGAATAACGGTGCCCTCTGGGGAATAGGTCCAGGAGGGAAGCTTCTGGGGTGATGAAAATGTCATATGTCTTTATGCACATGTATATACATAAATAAAAGCTCATCCAATTACATATTTAAAATAATTCACTTTGCCATATGTAATTGTCTCTCCATTGAAAAATAGAGAGAAAAATGCACACAGTTTTTTTTGAGGACATTTTAAGCAGCATTTATATAAACTTAAGTGTGTATGTGCTTAGCTCAGAAATCCCACTTCAAGCATTGTATCCTACAAATGGATACAAAGATTGCTGGGAAAGGTTATTCTTTGCAACCCTGAAATAGTAAAATCTGGAAATGGTAATGGAAAAGGAGATGAACTAGCCATGTTTCAGTGTCAGAGTTGTTAATGAAGTGTAGGCTGTGCATAACATGGAATAATAATACACAGCCAACAAAAATCTGAGTTATACCAATAAAATTAATAATTCAAAGATAGCCACAATATATTTTCTTCCTAAAAAGGAATTTACATTATGGTATATAGCATGATAAAGTATATGTAAAAACAAAAGGCATGTATGCATATATATATATATATATATATATATTCAGAAATCTAAAAGAATGCACATTTCATTATTAATAAGGTTTTGCATCTGGGGAGAGGTATTGGTAAAGCTTTCATTTTTTTGTTAAATACACTTTTTATTACTTTAATTTTGATGTCAGGGATCCATAAATTCTGTACTTGAAAAAAAATCACTGTGAAGACTATATGCATTGTGGTGTTTCCCTGAGATAGTAACAGTGCAGGAAACCAAAGCAGGACTTTTGAAAAAGAAGACAAATTCAGTCATGAACATAGGCCTTTGAGGTGTCTCTGGAACACTCAGGTGAGGTATCTAGAATGGAGTTAGGTGGTGTGTCCATCTGGAACAGAGGGGAGAAGTTAGGCATGGAGACCAGGATTTGGGAAACATGGATGACAATCAATGCCACCATAAGTGATGGTGAATGGGATTGCTAAGGGGGGAAATGACAAGGACTGGAGACAGGGAACACTGAGGAACAGCTCTAGTTCTACCTTGAAAGAATGGACAGAGGTAGGCAGAAGAGCTGAAGGTGCCATGTAAACCCAAGAGAAGCAGACCCCCAATGGCCAATGCTCAATATTGACAAATGCTGTTGATACTCTAAGTATTCTAAGGAGGTAAATGTGTCTTCTGACTTTAGAGACAAGGGAACATTGGTGAATGAGGAGGAGGAAGGGAAGGGCAAATGCATTTCTTTCCATAAATGTAGCCACTAAGTTGCTAGCTATGGTAGAAAGGTCAATGGGTAGGACCAAGGTTGCTCGGGGTTTTAAAAATCTACTATTGAGATCTGAATAATTCTACATGATTATGAGAAGTAATTAGTAGAGATAGAGAAAAACACCTTGAGTGGGGATAGAATTCAGCCAACATAGCAAGAGTGTTGGTATGCACAATGCAGATGGCAGGATTCCTCTTCAACAGAAGGTGGGCACCACATTGTAACAAGAAGGAAGGAGGCACGAGTGGGGGTGGGGATTGGAAAATTTATAGATTTTGGTGATAGGAATTTCAGGGAGCCTCATTTGGTAGCTTCTATTTTCTCTATGAAGTAGGAGGTGAGGTACCTGCTGAGAGTTATGTGAGTAGTAATGAGATGGAGAAGGCTTAAAATAGCTGCCATGGCAAACAGGAGGAAGACCTACACAAGAAAACAGAATTGTATTCTGCCTTAAAGATCGCTTGAGACTAGAGACCATGGTTCAGATTATTTGTGTGTGGGGTATTGTTTCCTTGAAGTGAGGACAGACACAGAGCACCTACACCATGGTAAATCCCCTATCAACTGAGTTACCTGACTCAATTAACTGTTGAGCCAGACATGGTGGCTTAGTCCTTAAAACCCGGTACTCAGGGGGCCTCTGAGACAGGAGGACTTCTATGAGCTCAAGCCCAGAGTGGACAGCATAGTGAGTTCAAGGATAGCTGGAGCTACAGAATGAGAGCTTCTCTTTCTCTCTCTCTCTCTCTCTCTCTCTCTCTCTCTCTCTCTCTCTTTCTCTCTCTCACACACACACCACCACCACCAACAACAACAACAAAAACAACAATGACAACAAAAAACCTAACTAGTTAATGCAGTGAATAAAATATACTAACACAATGAGTTAGCAGCACCACAGGAGCCCAACTTCTGGTTACTGCCCCAGCTGAAGCATTTGGATGTAATCTCATCACCCAAGGCTCTCCAGCACACAGGAGCAGAAGAGACCCTAACAGTACCACTTCATCATTCCAGTCAGAGCTTAGAAACAGCTCCTTCTCACACTCTCACCTACAATTCTTTTCTCAATTGTAATGCCTCTCGCTGCAGCATGATTTATGGTGACAGGGCATTGCTGACAATGTGGCATCCATCACCCAGAAAGTGGAGAGACAACGTGTGGTGGATGCACATTCTGGAGTAGTCTGAAGCAATTGGAAACAAGGGATTTGTTGCACGTAAAGGAACACATATAGACTTTTCAATCATAGATGGGTGAAAAATAACCCCTCTCAGCAACAACACACAAAGGAGGAAAAAAACTGGCCACTGTTTGTGTAATTCATAACCCCTACCCTATGGACTGGTCCAGTATGCCCACTGAGGGGGGCACCCACTAGGTTTGGGACACGGTACAGGGACATGGGGGTACCACCACAAGATTTGCTCATACAATGTATCTAATTATTGACAATGAAGATGTTAAAAAATAGCACTAGCAAGAGAGAAAATAAATGTATATATAAAAACAATATTTAGTTTATAGGAATTAAAGACTCACTCAAAATGATAATGCATATTTAGTAAGAACATAGACAAATAAAATAAAATAATTAAGCAGAAGATTTGGGATGCTAATGAGTGAACAAGGGATGTTGAGTGAAGTATGAGAATAACAGGGAGTAATAATTTAAAAAAGTAATAAATTAAAAAAGTAATAAATTTAAAAGTATTAAATTAAAAAGGAGACCGATGATGATAAATGCACCATGAGCTGAGTTTGATGAATTCAACCCTCTGCATATAAGGCATTAACTAAATACAGAAATAAATAAATAAATCAAAATGCTTTCCTAACTGTCATGGTTTGATTCAGGTATCCCCACAAACAAATGAATGTGTTCTGATAGATCAATCTTCAGCTGATGGCAATTTGGGAATTAGAACCTCACTAGAGCTGTGTTGTTGGGGGTGGGCTTATGGGGGTTATAAGCCAGCTTCCCCTTGCCAGAGTTTGGCACACCTTTCTGCTGCTGTTTGCAGCGTTGTGGCAGAGGTGATGTCCAGCCCTCTGCTCATGCCATCGTTTTTCCTGCCAGGATGGAGTCTCCCCTCAAGTCCATAAGCCAAATAAACCCATTCCTCCACTAAGCCACTTTTGTTTGGGTTCTTTCTGAGCAGCAACTAGAAAGCTGACCACAACAGTTTTGGTACCAGGAGTGGGGTCATCTGTTGCTGCTGGAACCCTGATTCTGTGGCTTTGGACCTTTTGGAAGTGACCTAAAGGAGGAATATGGAAGGATTTGAAACCTTGTCCTAAGAGGTGCCTTGCAGTGCTGTAAGTACAGCATAATGGATCATTCTGGTCAGAGTTACAAGACCTGAATGTATTGAGAACTATGGACAGTGAAGTTTGGCTTACGAGGATGAGAAAGAACTTTATCAGGACTGTGCCAGAAGCAATTTGCGTGAGAGGCTTACTGCGTTCTGCCTGCCTGTGTCCTGGGAACATGTGCAGGGTTGCTTGATGTAAAGATGTGTGAGCAGATAGAGATGGCACAGAAAGAAAGATCTTGGGGTTGAAAGTGCTGCCCGTTCACCTGCAATTGTTTGAGAGATGACAACCATTGAGATTTAGACAGCTGGTCTGCATTGGAACGACAGGAAGAATGCGGACTCTTGGAAGTAAGGGGCCTGAATGCTTTGATCCCCCCTGGATTAACAAATTGGTAGCCCACCTGATTCTGTGGAATGGAGATTGGTTAGAAAGAGAGGGTCATTGGATTTGCAACACAGTTTTGTTTTTGAAAAATGGCCATCGGCATGTGAAACAGGTGCGCAAGGTTGCCTGCATGGAGCCTGATGGAGCCACGAGGATGAACTGTGGGTTGCAATGG
>PVHP010053729.1:0-10708 GCA_004024765.1 Zapus hudsonius | reverse complement strand
TTCATCATCCATTCTTCAGTGGATGAGCATTTGGGCTGACTCTGGTTCCTAGCTACTGTGCATAGAGCTACAAGAAACAGTCAGCAAGTATCTTTGTATTACAGTCCTTAGGTTATTTATGGCTGGGAAAGTTTAATACCATCTGATGGTCATTCCTTGGTAGTAATCATTAGAATTCTGGTGTTTGCAAAATCTTGTCTTTAGTACTGACTTCTGAATTTTTTAATCAAGTGGATCTTTTTAATAGGTTCTTTGTCCCTTTGACCTGGTAAGTTTTGAATTCTTTTCTGCTATCTTTTTACAATGTTTTCTTCTTCCACTTGCTGCTCTCCCTTTGAAAACCCATGTGACTGATGCCAAACTCCTTGCACTGATCTTTATTGTAGGAAGTTTGAGTTTTTCATCATACTTTTCCATTGCATTTTAGGACACAAATTATAAAATTCTTGCATATGTATGTTTCCACACAGATATTGCACAGATTAAGGTAAAACACCTCCCAGAACCTCAGTGTGGTCAGCTCTATTTTGTTCCACTGAAGGAAATTATAATTCTAATTTCTGTTTTATTAAAGAAACATTATACTAAAGTTCCATTTTTACCACTATGCCTTAAATTACAAGAAGTGGGGTCTTGGGCTGGGGAAATGACTCAGCAGTTAAAGGTGCTTGCTTGTGAAGCCTGTCTGCCCAGATTCCCCAGCCACCCACATAAATCTGGAAACTAGTCCCATACACATACATACATGTACATGCAAATAAAAAATAAAAATATATTTTAAAAAAGATTTGTATTCTTTTGTTGTGGTCAGCTTTCTAGTTAGAACCCAAGCAAAACAGCTTGTGGAGGAATGGGTTTATTAGGCTTACAGACTCGAGGGGAGACTCCATCCTGGCAGGGAAAACAGTGGCATGAGCAGAGGGTTGGACATCACCTCTGCCACAGCACTGCAAACAGCGGCAGGAAGGTGTGTCAAATACTGGCAAGGGAAAGCTGGCTTATAACCCCATAAGCTTGCCCCCAACAACACAGCTTCATCGAGGTTGTAAAACCCAAACTGCCTTCAGCTGAGGATCGATCTATCAGAACACATTCATTTGTTTGTGGGGGATACCTGGATCAAACCATGACATCTTTTTTTCTCAGCTACCTATTTTTATAGTAGATTTTATCAAACCCTTAAATTTCTCCAGGATTACCAAATCAGCCCTTTAATAATCCATAATATTTCTCATGTCTTCTTTCTTCTAGAGTTAAGAAGTTGGTCTATCCACTTGGTTCTCCCATTTGATATTTAGTATTTATTTCACAAAAGTTAACAAACTGTTACCTACCAATAATGATGGGGAAAGGGGGAACTGAGGTGGATCCAGAGCAAAGACCCATCATTGTCAACTAGAAGCTGGCATTGATTTGACAAGGATGATAAATAAGGAAAAATTTATCTGATAGATGAATGAGGGCTGGGGAGAGGGCTCAGAAATGAAGGGCACTTCCTGACAAAGCCTGATAACCCCTGTTCACTTCTCTAGCCAAACTCATAGAGTCAAACAAGCTTTCTTCTGCAGTGGAAAGAGAGCCTTGTATCACATACACACATGCATGCATGTGCACACACACACATATATATGTATGAATGTATATATATATATATATATATGTATGTATATATACACATGGTTCATATCATCTAGACAGAAGTACTGATTTCCCTCATGCTGTGTTTTAAGTTTACTAAAATTAATATCTTTAGTAATTCAATAGGCTGTATTTGACCTCATATGTATATTTTAATTCTTTTAATTTTTGGAGATTCATGATGTTTGACATAGCTTTAAGTGCTTATTAATTATTATATTTTGCATTTAATTATGTTATTGCTAAATCTTATATTGAGATTGCTATGATGTAAATATCTTTAGTAAGGAAACATTTTCATCGATCATTTCTATTGACTTTCATTTTCTAGATGCTTTCTACTTTTCAGTGAAGACGTAACATCCTTTTCTCTATAGATTCTGTCTTTGATTCAATGCTTAAAAACACATTAGTATATTGTATGTGTTCCCATTCATTTTATTTAGCATTGTTGAGCTTTGTTTTTTCCATTTAAATATTTATCCTATCCAGAAATCTCCAGTGTTCAGATGGATGCATAGTCATCTAACAGACAAGGAGAAACAGCTACAGTAACAGATGAGCCATACCCCATCTTTGACACATTTGCATGCCATATTCCAACTTTAATTATGTAGCCCATTGGGACTTTGCCACTTGGCCATCTCGCCAGCCCATTGTACTGTAATTTTCAATGAAATTCAGATACCAACTAGACCAGCTCATCTAGAAAACTGTCATATTAATAAAGCAGAGAATGTTTTCCTTCGCCTGTCTAGATAAGGATGATGGAATCCCATCAAATTTTTGAGACCTAGCTTTCAAGCAAGGCCCTGTTGTTAAATAGATGCTTTATGTCTTCTTTTCATCTTTTTAAAATCAGAAAAATATTGCCTATGGTACCACAAGCATCAGTGCCTATCCCATCCCTACCATCCCTCTGCTTGTATTTCCTTCAGTCATTCCAGAGCTGTGTGATTAGGGTGTCCGTGACCAGCATGTGTGTTTAAGAGAGGAGGTTATGGAGGGAGGGAAGGGAAGCTGAGAATACAGAGTGGAAGTAGAGGTGTGTGTCTGAGATTGTAATAGTTACTTTCTCATTGCTGGGACACAACAGCTGATCAGAAGCAGTTTCTGGGATGCAGGGGTTTATTTCAGCTAACAGTTTCAAGGGGATATCACATCATGGTGAGTAAAGCATGGCAGACTAAGTAGGTAAGGTGTTGCATCTTGTCAAAGCAACAGAAAAGGAAGTAGTCTGAATGAACTATATCTGACCATCCATTATGATGGAGACTGAGAAATCTCAGGGTCTATTTCAGCAACACACCTCCTTCTACAAGGGTCCAACAGCCTTCTCAAATTGCCACCAGCTGGGCACCAAGTACTCAACAAACATGAGTCTATGGGGGTCATTATTTATACTTACATAGATCTCTGTCAAATGTTGACAGAGAAATAATTAAGGACACTGTTTCATTTGTACAATGTATACAAACAGTAATTTAGACATTTTAACCCATGAGCCCAAGTATGTCTGCATTAAAAGTCTAGTAAGGTTGGAACCTTGACCTTCATGTGTGTAGTTTGCACCAGTGCTGAGGAAGTGTAAGTGTCAGATGTACTCATGGGCTAAGTCATTGGATACACTGTAAATCTTAAGGGCTGTTAATATCTGAAATCAAGATACCAAGTTTGTAATCTACTTCTCTGCATTGTTCCAAGCCAGCCCAGAGTGACCATAGTCAACTCTCCAAATTGTCTTCACGAGCAATGGCAATGTAAGCTGTCCATGGCCAGCAGAGTAGACTTTCTGTATTCTTCATGGTTTATGCTTGTAAAATTCCATCATTTCATTCTGAGTCCATAAGTCAAAAGGAGTGAGTTCCAAGAGTTCCCTTACAGGTCTCTGATACATTCTCTCCTGCTTGATTACCTCCTGTGGTTCTCTATCATTGCAAGACAATAGACAGTGAAAAGTCTTCAGCAATGCAGAACATCTGTGTAGAAACAGGAGCAACTCACCAATTCTGTTACCCATGATAAACTCCAACACATGTAGACATCTCCACCTCAGTCCTACATTGGGTAGACAAGAAGATATGAGTGCTGGGTGCTTTTTGTATTTTCTTTTAGTATTGTGAAAACAGGCTTTTGTGATTCCGTGTGACTAGTGTCCTTTTTAAAGTGCATTTCCTTGAAGACAACACTGTACCTTCACAATCCTGAATACCTAAAACAATAATGTGTCAAAACTTAGTATTTGGCAAATCACTTAATGTAAATGAGCAAATTGAGAAGGAAATGTTAAGATATGTACCAAGTTAAAAGCCATGAAAAGGTTGTTTTTTTTTCAGAAAAGTTGAATTTGTTTCTAAATCTTAAAGGTCACTATATTTTAACACTTCTGTGTTTTAGAGCACACAGATACCTGGGATGGGTTATGATTGTACTATGCCCTCATACCTGAGGAAATGTAATCACTGTTTTAATTGAAGTTTATTTTGTATGATAGTGGAACGAGAGAAACCAAGGGAAAAATAGTTTCAACAACCTCTCCCTTTATGTATTTATATAACTTTTGTTTTAACTCTTATAACTTATATAATATTTGTGTTGAGCTTTGGAATAAAGGAGCAGAACAGAATGACACCTCCTCTTAATTAGTCCTCCCTCTGTATGTGATAATGTCCCTGTCAACCTGTTCACAGTGGACTGACAGAATGGATTGCTGTGTCCCAGAGGAGCATTGCATCATTAATACATATGAAATGCAAAGGGAGCTTTTTTCTTTCTTCAGGAAACTGTCATTTTCACTTTTGAGCTGTGATGGATGTGGTTCAATTTTTTTAAAAAACAAAAAGTTAGGAAGCATGGGAAAAAGTGATATATAATGGTTAACAAATAGCATTATTTGATAAAATTTTCTGAACAAATCACCTCTTATAATTGAACTTGTGGTTTTCTCATTTGTTTGATTTTTTTTTTTAGTGCCTTGAAGCCTGGGCTCTGGCATGCTGGACATATGTTCTTCCACTGAGCTCTACCCCCAGCCTGCCACTTGTCTTTAATGTGCCTTCCCTACAAGCCATCTATGTAAGCATCATGTCTGTTTCTGCACAGGCCTCTTATGTAAGGAGCTGATGTAAGGAAATAAGATCTACAGGATGAGAAGATGGCAACGCTGCCTCCACCGGGACCTCAGAGCTTTGTCTTCTTCACAAAGCAGTCTCTTGCCCTCATTGAACAACGTATTTCTGAAGAAAAAGCAAAGGAACCCAAAGAAGACAAGAAAGATGACGAAGAAGAAGGCCCCAAGCCAAGCAGTGACTTGGAGGCTGGCAAACAGCTGCCCTTCATCTACGGAGACATTCCTCCAGGGATGGTGTCGGAGCCCCTGGAGGACCTGGACCCCTACTATGCAGACAAAAAAGTGAGTTATGGGGACATCAGTGGTTAGCTTCTGTGGGCTTCCTTCCACATAAAATATATTTTAAATTGAGATAAGTGAAATTCAGTATCTTTACATCATGAGCAAAATATTAAATGGTAAATAGATGATAGATAGATAGATAGATAGAATGATTGATTGATAGATAGACAGAATGATTGATTAATAGATAGATGATAGATGGATAAATAGATGATAGATGATAGATAGATAGATAGATAGATAGATAGATAGATAGATAGATAGATAGAGATAGAGAGATAGAGAGATAGAGAGATTAAGATTGGTTGTGGAATTGGTAGGCTAGTTTGATTTCATTAATCTTTTTAAGGTGCTCAATACATTGCCCTTCCCTTTTAGATATGACATACTGAATCCCAAAGTTTCAAAGTCATGATTATAATTAACTTTTATGTTTACAATTTTTTAAATTTTCTTAAAAGTTTTAATGTAAATGAAAACTGTTAATGTAAACTTTAAAACACCAAAGTCATCCATTCTTGATGTTTTAAAATTTCAACTATGAGGTAACTTGATCTGATTAGGACTACATAATAATGTGTGATTTTCATGCTGGTTTAGACACTGTTCATTGCATTTTATGTTCTCAAACATTTGTAGACTGAACAGATGAGTGAGTTTTTAAAAACTCCATTTGGTGAGATTTTTTTTAAAGTTATTCTTAGGGGTCAGGTACTAATTTTAAAACTAGTTTTCAATGTAAAGTTGATTTTATGTTTAATTGCATTTAGATACTGGCATAGCCAAGGTTACAGGATAATAGGAGAGGAATTGAGCAAAAATAAGGTTCTGGTACATTTTCTTGAGGGAAAACTTCTACATTCAAGTAAAATTACAGACTCCTGAACCTAACTCTCCAATCTGGTAAAAATTGGTTTAGTGATTGAAGTTTGCTTATAAACTTACATAAAACTCTTATAATATGGCAAAAGACAAGTCAACACCCACTAGATAGATCATGTTTTGTCTGCTACCTGCAGACAACCCTGACTTGAACATGTCTTCCCCATTCCCAAGCAAAAGCTATGAATTCCTTTATGTTTTTTGGTGACTACTTTTTGTTTAAGTAAATTCCAAAGTCAGGGGTAAAATCACTCATACACTGGCCAAAGTAAAATAATTAATAATATTTAGTTCTACTAATAGTATTTTTAAAAATTGCTTGGGGTGTTAATTAGCCAGCAAGTAATTTTTTTCTTTGTTTTTTAACACCATTATAGTATTGTAGTTATTCAGTTTTGTGTTATTATAGTATATAGTATCATAATTATTGCAGTATTTTAGTGTTTATCATAGCATTGTGGTATTATATTATTACAACTAAAACGTAGGAATTGCACTGAATGATGGAAGGATACTTCCAACTCTGCTATCCCTTAAATTTATAAAACCGTTTTCTTGGAAAAAAAAAATTCCTAGTACATTTTAAGAGCTGTGGTAAAAATCAAAGAGAGCTTGTTTCTGTCCAGTTTGCTTAAAATTCAGTGTGGCAGAAGAGAAAGAATTTATATTTCAAACTAATTGCAGTAATCAGAAGTGATTTCCACTACTGAAAAAAATATAGTAGAGAGACATGATATTTTTTTTTTAATATATATTTATTGTCCATAATGTGTGTCATTATTTAGTGGGCAAACCATGATACATGATATTTTGGAATCTCTAAGCAATATGCACTTTAAAATGAGACAATACATTAGTGAAAGTGACAAAAATAACAAAAATGAAATACATATGAGAAAATATTTTAAAAATTGTTAAAAATCAGTTAAATTCTTAAATGATCAAAAAGAATTGGTCTTGACATCCTGGGTCAGAGTGGTTAATAGCTGCAGCAACAGAGTTGGACCCACAGTGCGTCAGTCGGATGACCTAATGTCATTAAGAAGGCCCTTCCACGATGAGGCAGTGATCGTGGGTAGAGATGTGTGGGCATCAGCGTTGGAATTCTGAGTTTCATCCTCATTTTTCTTCCTCTTGCAGACATTTATAGTGCTGAACAAGGGGAAAGCCATCTTCCGGTTCAATGCTGCACCCGCCCTGTACATGCTCTCTCCCTTCAGCCCTCTGAGAAGAATATCTATTAAGATTTTAGTACATTCATATCCTTCTCCAAATGCTTACCTCAAGCTTTACTGCAAATTTTTACTACTGTGCACAATTCTAGATACTGGCTCTTTGCATCTTAAGGACTTGGTTTTAGTTTATCGATTTCAAGAGAAAATGGTGTAAACTCAGTAGAGAATGCCAAAGTGGCATTATTAACATTTTGGAATATATTCCTTTTATTACATTTGTTCAAAGAGCCGAGACAGCTGGGTATGAGTTCATTTAGAAAGTTTTCTAAAGAAAAGTTGTTTGCATGTCAACTATCATCACAACAGTCCCTGTTCTGGCCTCAGAGCTCCTTGACTCTAAGTCACCTTATTCAGCATGCTTATCATGTGCACCATCCTGACCAACTGCATCTTCATGACCATGAGCAGCCCTCCAGACTGGACCAAAAATGTAGAGTGAGTGTGTACAAGTGTATATTTTAATAGAGCTTTAGATCGCCCGTTCTGTCTTTACCTATATGGAAGTTAGCTTCAGGTATAAACACTGAGCTCTTAAACCACTGATGATAGATCTGAAAAATTAGATGCTCGATGCCTCTGGAAGAGGGTATTAAACATATCACAACGCTCTTTTACTACCTAGAATGCAGTTAGAGTGGGCTGGGAATCTTCTTGGAGGATTTCTGACCTATGTTCTCAGTTATCTTAAGTTCATCTTTTTGTGACTGTGTCTGAGATGTACATTTGAAGATGTCCTGAAAAGATCTTCAGTGTAGTACATTCCAACACTTGGAGTGGGTGCCTCCAGTAGATTCCTCCCTTTGATAAATCAGGGAAAATAAGTCATAAATATTTTCATGAAACTGTATTCATGTTACACCTGATAGCCCAGTGGATGTTTCTGTTTAGGTACACTTTCACTGGGATATATACTTTTGAATCCCTCATAAAAATTCTTGCAAGAGGCTTCTGTGTAGGAGAATTCACTTTCCTTCGTGATCCGTGGAACTGGCTGGATTTTGTTGTCATTGTTTTTGCGTAAGTATTGTGATTTTTTTTTTTGGACTAGCAAATTCATGAAAAAATCTGTATAGTTGTATTCCAGTAAGAATGGCCTATGGGGCCTGTTTTTATTAAGCATATTATGATTACATTTAAAATAAAATGAAGGTTGCACAAAAGCTAATCAATTACAGACATTTATTAAATTTCTCAAAGACCACCTCCCACACAAAATGTGCGAATCATAGAGATCATCTTTCCTTCTGCTCAGAACTTGAGTTGATTTGTATTATATATGTATGTATATGGTGTCAACTAGCCCATCCTTTTCCAAGTTCTTCTAAACAATGTGTGCAAGGCAGATAGACACACTCGTTCAAGTGGAAGACCTCCAACTCTCCAACAATAAGCACAATGCTCTTTTTTATTAAGCTGTATTATCCAGAGCTCATCAGTATATGAAAATATGAAATTAAAAATTCTCGCATGAGCTATCATGGCATACTAAACCTAACATTAATGTACCTATAGATATTGCATATGTATCCACAGTCTACCTTCAATATTATTTTACTTATTAATGCTAGTTTTTGCAAATGTATTTCTCAGAAACATGTTTTTATAATCTTATGCCTAAAATAATTTCTCCCTTATGATCTTGAATTATAAAATCAATCCATGCTTATTTGGACCTTCAGACAATTCAGAAAGGTTTTAAGGTTGATTTCTAGTCACCGGAACACTCAATGCCACCCAACTTGTCAGTCAGGCCCCTTCCTGAGGACTCGCATAAGTGTGAGTCTGCTTCCTGCCCATGAGAAAGCATTAGAACAACATAGGTTATTCTTCCCGGGCTCTCCTTTTATGTCAGTACAATTCACATAGCATGAAACCTACCTCATTAAAGTATGGAATTCACTTTTCTGGGTTATTCATGAAGTTGTACAACATTATCACCATCTAATTTGAGAATGTTTCTTTCCCAAAAGAAAGCTTTCACTGACTGACAATCACCTGCATTCTCTTCTCCCCTAGCCTCAGGAGAAGTGCCGTCTTGTTTTGTTTTGTTTTGTTTCCTTTTATGGATTTTTTAATGAATGGAATAATAGAGTATACATTTTTGTGTCTAATATCTTTCACTAAGCACAATGATTTCAATATTTTATAGGAGATTAAAAACTAAATTACTATAGAAAAATTGATAATAGAAGCATTTAATTATTTGGTTATTTAAGTATATAGACCGTTTTAGTAATATAATGTTTTTGTTTTGATTACATAAAAATGAGTCAAAACAATGCAAATTCGATTAAATTAGTTAAAATAGAAAAAAAAGGCTTGCAGAACTACATATTTTAAAAATAAATTCCAGCCCCTTCAGCAGCAACAACACACAAAGCGGGGGAGGGGTCTGGCTACCTCTAGTACAATCCATAGCCCCCTACTCCATGGACTGATCCAGTATGCCCAACGAGGAGGATCCCCAGTGGATTAGGGGCAGGGAGGAAGCAAATGGGGGTATCATGATAAGATTTGCTCATACAATGTATCTAATTATGGATAACAAAGATATCAATAAAAATTATCCCAACTAAAAATAATAAATTCCAAACCTAGAAAATACCTTGACTAAAGGCACAAGTAAGTATTATAGACTCTGCCGAAATTCTGAATAACTCTGATTTAATTCTACAGGTATTTAACAGAATTTGTAAACCTAGGCAATGTTTCAGCTCTTCGAACTTTCAGAGTCTTGAGAGCTTTGAAAACTATTTCTGTAATCCCAGGTAAGAAGTAATCAGTGTGGAGCATTAGGCCACTCGTAACCCCAACTGCTTGGGACTTGTACTTGGTCTGTGTGTGTGTTGTCACTGTGTTTGTGTATAAACTCCCCTATTACAGATATGTGACAGAGTTTGTGGACCTGGGCAATGTCTCAGCCTTGAGAACCTTCAGAGTTCTCCGAGCATTGAAAACAATTTCAGTCATTCCAGGTGAGAGTGGGGTTAAACATAAGGGCTGACTTTGATCTTTTGGAGGAAAGACAAATTCTCTTCTAAATTTAATTTCTTTTTTTTTTCACAATAATTATTCAAAGTCAGCCCTTGAGTTTAATCAATTGCATGGGTCATGGAGGATGAAGATGACCATATGGCTAACATCTCCACTTGAAATTTTCTCTCTTGTTTAAGAGCTTATTTTCTGCTTGCTTATCCAGGAAGGAAAATTTCAATTAATTAGAATTGATTTTCATATATTTAATAAGTCCAAAAATATCAGCATGGGGTATTGCATGACACCGTTATATCTCAGCAAACCATTTCTAATATAAAAATGAATTTAGTATGCATTGTCACTGTATGTCCAATTCAGTTTCATATTTGTTTTGGTGCCATTATAGAGAAGTGGTTTGTTTGACATGCATTTACTGAATTACTGATTATAAAAATTATGCTCATAACTACTGTGTGTGGGTGTAGCACAATAAACCAAATTATTCAATGATTGGGAATGAGTAACTTGTTTTAATCATATTATGCAATATGTACAAACAAGGTGT
>PVHP010053728.1:0-10715 GCA_004024765.1 Zapus hudsonius | reverse complement strand
TGCACCTCCCTTAGGGCCATCCGTGGGATGTCCTTGACCTTACTAAGGTAAGGGGACATGGGAGGCACGGGGTCCACAGTGGTGCTGAGGCAGCACCTCACGTGGACATTCCTGGATGAAGGACTGGGGAGGACAGGGACATTATGGCTGCCTGCCAGCATCAGGACACGGATGCACGCTCCGCATTCAGCCTTGACCACTAGCTACTCTGACCGCTAGTTCGAGATCTTGAGCAAGTCACTGACCACCCCAAGCCTCAGTTTCCCCACCTGCCTCCCAGGCTTGTTCAAATGAGAAGGCAAGCCCAGCTCCTGGCTGCGCTAACCTAGGCGTCTTCCCCACCCAGAGCCGGGTGGGGACTTCTCAGGCCCCTCCTAGTTGGCCCGGTAAAGGAGGTTATGTGTCCAGGGTGGCTTGCTGAATGGTGCAGGCTGCCATCTTCAGAGAGACTGGGCAGTGGCTGGGGGACTTAATTCAACCACAGTCCAGACATGGGCCTAGGGATGCGAAAAGCACACGAGGAGGCGACAGGTCATTGCCACAAGATTTCAGCCTCCAAAGACACACTGAGGGCATCTCCTTGAGCAGCCATCTCTACGTGGCTGCCTGCCCAGTGATATCCAAACGCAGGGAAGCCCAGAGTAGCAGTGCCAGTCTGAGGACCAGGGCTCTGAGAGTCGTCTTGTCCTGCACGTGTTTGCACACCCTGGCATTGCGATGGCATGCAGTACGAGGCTGGACCTGGCGGTACAGGCCTGCCATCCCAGCTACTCGGAAGGCTGAGGCAGGAGGATTACAAGTTCATGGCCTTCCAGAGCAACTCAGCAAGATCCAATCTCAACATGAAAAGTGAAAAGAGGGGCTGGAGAGATGGCTCAGCGGTTAAGGCACTTGCCTCCAGTGCCTAAGGCCCCGGGTTCAATTCCCCAGGACCCACATAAGCCAGACCCACAAGGTGGTGGCCCTGGAGCTCGCTCTCTCTCTCTCTCTCTCTCTCTCTCTCTCTCTCTCTCTCTCTCTCTCTCGCTCTCTCTCTCTCTGCTTGAAAATGAATAAATAAAATGTTTTAAAAAAGTGAAAAGAGGTCAGGGCATGTGGCTCCCAGGTAGTGCTCTTGCCAGCATGTGTGAGGTTCTAGGTTCAATCCCCAGGTCTTCCAAAAAAATAAAATAAAATAAAAAAGCAAGTGAGTATCATATTAGAACAAACTGGCCTGGGCTCACAACCTCCGTGAGGAGCATGGCAGGACCCCCTCTGGTGCAGATGAACAGGTACCTGTGGGGGCCCTCCTGATTTAGCCTGAGCTGTGTTCATGGATGGCACCTGCCCCTTCAGAGAGGCTTCGCCCAGCAGCGGTCCGGAGACCTACCTTGTTGATGATCTCAACCTTGATCTCCTCCTCGTCCGCAATGGCTTTCTCTTTGCTGACCTTCTCGGTCTCCACGCCTACCACCTGGATCAGCTTGTCTGCATTCTCGTTCTTTTGCTTCAGCTCAGCCTCCTGGATCGCCAGCTTGGCCTTCAAATCATCCACCTGGGGAGGGAGGAGCCAGGAGATGGACAGGTATGGTCTGTGGCCGGCACACAGTGACTTATTTTGGAGTGTTCAATACCCCAAAGTAAGCACAGAGCGAGCACCAAGTGTATACACAGGGCCACATATAGAGGACCTATTTACCCGCCAGGGCTCAGGGAACATTGCAGAGGAGGTGGCGGAAGGAATATGAGTGCCGCTCTCACTGCTGGTCAGAGAGGCTTCCCTACGGAGATGGTGGCAGACACCCAAGAGACTCAAAACTCATCAACGCTGATCATAGGAGACTGTTGAGAGCTCAGTGCTAAATGAGACATCCCTGTCGTGCCCCCAAGGCTCCAGGAACATTGTGGGAAGAATGTAAGAGCCACAGGGAACGGCGGGACACTGTCTCCAGACATGAAGCGACTGGTGTATTCATGACTCACTTGGTTGGAGGAGACCCAAAGGAATGAGAACAAAGCAGAGGAAGGAGAACTGGGGAAGAGGAGAGAGCTCAGTGGAAGAGGGGAGAAAGGGAGAGAGATGGTCTGGGGGTATAATCAAGTTATAGTATGTTCATGGATGAAAGTTCTCAAGAAAAAGTGTTTGAGGGGCTGGAGAGATGGCTCAGTGGTTAAGGCACTTGCCTCCAGTGCCTAAGGCCCTGGGTTCAATTCCCCAGGACCTATATACGTCAGACCCACAAAGTGGTGGCCCTGGTGTTTTCTCTCTCTCTCTCTCTTTCTCTCTCTCTCTCTTTCTCTCTGTCTCTCTCTCTCTCTGCTTGAAAATGAATAAATAAAATATTTTTTAAAAAAGTGTTTGAAAAAAAAAAGACACATTTCTGACACTCCAGGGGTCAACAATCAAGGTGACCAGATTAAAAAATGTCCACCGAGGGCTCAGTCAGCAGAGTGCCTGCCACGCAGGTCTGAGGACTTGAGTTTGGATCTCAGCATCCACACTGATGTCGGGAAGGCATGGTGGCCAGAGGCTGTGTGACAGGGGACCCCCAGGACAGGCTGGCTAGCTAGACCAGCTCAGGGTCAAGAGACCCTGTCTCAGTAAATAAGGTGGAGAGTGATTCAGGAAGACACCTAATTCCGACGTCTGCCCTCCACAAGTGTGCCCTCACAATGCACAAGCACACACACACACGTGCAGACGTGTGTACACACACGTATATACACCACACACACGTACCATGCACAAAAATGCATGCAAAAGAAATGTCAGCTGAACTGGGCATGACGGTTTGTGCAGAAGCAGGAAGATGGATGCAAGTTCAAGGCCAGCCTGTGTGCGTAGTGAATTCCAGGTCAGCCAGGGCTATAGTGAGTCACAGTGTTGGGGGAGCAGAGGGTGGAGCATTCTGGGGTCTTTCCGGGTTGGTGGGAGTGTACAAAGAAGCAGAGGGCAGGGATCTCTTGCCCAGCCCTGGCAGGGAGGAGACATGGCTGTTCACTGGGCTCTCTTGGAGGCAGGGGCAGTGGGCTGTGGAGAGGAAGAAGCCAGACTCCACTAAGGAGAGCCTGGCAGAAACCTCGAGAATCACCACGGTATGCCAAAAAGGACGAGGAAGCTTTCTGAGCCTGATCCCTTGGAATGAGCGACCTGTAAAACTGATTGCGTTTTCGTTGATCACTGTGAACTTGAGAAGCAGACCTTTCTGGACACAGGACACAGGACCTGTGCAAAGTGCCCAATCGAAGTTGGACCTTAAGAGAGCATTTTGGCTCCCAGCACTCGGGAGACAGAGGTTAGGAGGATTGCTGTGAGTTTGAGGTCAGCCTGAGTCTAAAGAATGAATTCCATGCCGGCCTGGATTAGAGCGAGACCCTACCTCAAAAAGAGAGAGAGAGAGAGACACAGAGAGAGAGAGAGAAAGAGAGAGAGAGAGAGAGAGAACATTTTACATCTGTCTTTCCTATTAGACTGCACATCCTGTCTCTGGCCAGAGAGGCAGGGGTCCTGCTCATCCCATTTCCTGTGCTGCTCATGACCCCCCCCCCACCATGAGCACCCACCATGAGCACCCACCATGAGCACCCACGGAGGGAGGCCTGGGCCGGGCCACCTCCTACCTGGGAAGCAGTGCTCTGCAGCTTCATGAGGCCGTTCTCCAGCCGCTCGATTTTGGCCACCAGCTCCATCCTCTTCTTGGCCAGCAGGTTCTGGTAGAGTTTGATCTGTTCCAGAAAGGTCTTGGGGGTGGTGTAATTGTAGCGCCGCTCGGTGGCCAGGTACACCTTGGACATCTCGTTGACAGTGGTGTGCACGTAGGCCATGAAGAGGCTGATGGAGGTCTTCACCTCGGGCTGTGAGAGAGGATGAGACGGGCTGGCTCTCCTGGGCCCCACCCTACCCGGCATCCTGCTCCCCCCCCCCCCGGGGGTTCTCGCTCTGCGAAGATGGGGTGGGGTGCTGGAGAGCAATGCTGTTTCAGCGCTGGGCTGGGCTGGGTGCTAGGCGACTTTGCACCACTGAAGGATTTCACCTTGCGTCCGAGACCTTATCCTTATGACACGTGTGTGTACACAAGCGTGCACTCACATGCTTGTATACCTGGGAAGGTGCAGAGTTGAGACTTTTCATTTTTCTGATTGATTCCGGCTCTCACTCTGTAGCCTAACCTGCCCGTGAGCTTGTAGCAATCCTCCTGCCTCAGCCTCCTAACTGTTGGGACTACAGGCATAAGCCACTATATCCAGATTTTTGTTTGTTTGTTTTTTGTTTTTCGAGGTAGGGTCTCGCTCTAGTCCAGGCTGACCTGGAATTCATTATGGAGTCTCAGGGTGGCCTTGAACTCACAGTGATCCTCCTACCTCTGCCTCACGAGTGCTGGGATTAAAGGTGTGCGCCACCACGCCTGGCTCTGTATTCATATTTTTAAAAATATTTATTTTATTTGAGAGAGACTCTGTTTTCCTATCCTCGGTAATTGAGCAAGTATTTACAGGGCTTTGTGTGTGTGTGTGTGTGTGTGTGTGTGTG
Organism: Zapus hudsonius; assembly: GCA_004024765.1. Classification (NCBI taxonomy): domain Eukaryota; kingdom Metazoa; phylum Chordata; class Mammalia; order Rodentia; family Dipodidae; genus Zapus; species Zapus hudsonius. Next base: position 6,205 of record PVHP010053728.1, on the reverse strand, counting down.
TGTGTGTGTGTGTGCTGGGCTCTTGGTTCTGGTGACTCTCCCCAGCACGTGTAGCTGACACGCTTTCAGAGGACAGGTTCTGGTTAGCTGTGCCCCAGAAACCATCCAGGATGTCTCCTCAATCTGGTTTAGTCTGAAAACCTGCTCATCCATGCTATATGGTCCTGGCTGGCACCATGGACACCCCTGTCTCGATGGGCACCTCTCTCCTAGGAACCGAGGCCCAGCCCTGCCTCACCTGGATGCCCTCTGTCTCCTGCAGGAAGCGAGCGCTGACGGACACCAAAGCATCTTCAGGCCACTCGTGGAACCAGTTGATGGACGTGCAGTTGACCACGGCAGGGAACTTCCTGGCTCGCACACGCAGGACGGAGCCCACAGGGGAGAAACACAGAATCACCTGGTGGTGGGACACACGGGTGACCACCCATTAGGGGTGGCAGTGCTGAGGTGGACTCAGTCACTCAGTAGGGAGCGCCTTTAGGAAGCTCAGTTCTCTGCTGGGCCTCAGCCAGCACCCACAGCTTGGGGGGCGGGCATGGAGGGTGCCTGGGCACCCCGTGGTAAAACACTTGACATCTAGTGCCGTAAGGCTCCAGGGTGACCCCATGCCTCCTAAACTTCTGAAGGCTGGATGAGGAAGGAGTGAGGACCCTCCATGCTGGGCAAGCGGTCTCCAAGCTCTTCTGGGTCTAACTCAACACATGGCGTCTCCTCCAGCCCTCAAAAGACAGTGTCTGATTCCCAGTCAGGGCTCTGACTCCCTGTGCAGCCTCGGGGGTAGAGGGAGACTTTCCTTTTCACAAAGCCTTGGTTTCTGCCCTCCCCGTTCTAGTCTTTTCTTTCAGGGATGTAGTGGTTGTCTGGCTAGAAGTGCCCACTGAATGGATCATCAACACTCTCTGACGTCCCAGCTTTCCCTAGAGACGTGCGCGGCCCACAGCCCTGGGCAGGCAAGGTCTCGCTACCAAGGAGCTGGGAGCATGCCACAGCCATCAGGAGCTCCAGCTCCCCAGCGACATCCTCCGATGGGCCTGGGTGAGCCAGAGAGGGAGACGGAGGGGACACCAGATGTCTAGCAGGGCGGTGGGGTCTGGCCCTCTCTGGGCAGCCACTCTGCCTGGACTCTGAAGAGCTCACGTGTCCTGGCACCCTCAGGATGACTCAGGGAGAATGGCTGAAGGTCCAGGTATGTCTTCTTCTTAAGCTTGTGGTGTGTGTGTGTGTGTGTGTGTGTGTATACGATGCTTCCTCTACCTCGAGGTACTTCTGGTCACCTCATCAAATAAGGTCCAGTCCTCGGTTCATGGGTGCTCCTCGTGGCCATAACCCTCTCCCGATGGGCTCCCATTTTCCTGGGAACAATCCCAACACTCCAGAGAAAGACCCAAGCCCCAGACGGAACAGGGAGCCGCACACCCCTGGTCCCCTGCTCCAGGCAGGGCCGTACCTTGAGCTGCCTGCGCACTTTATCGATGAAGAACTTCCAGCACGCCTCTCGGGTGTCCGTCATGCCGAGGCCCTTGACCTGCGGCCGCATGGAGGAGATGATGTTCTCCAGCTCGTCCTCTGCGAATAGCCCGGGGATCTCCCCCGAGGCCAGCAGGTCATTGATGAGAACCAGGAACTGCTCCTCGGCCACCTGGGAGTCCGTCATCAGGAACACCGAGGGCACGTTCTTCACCGCAGCCTTGATGTACAGGGCGGCCAGGTCAAGCTAGGAACGTGGGCACAGCGGAGAATGTCCTCAGTTCCAGACATTCTCCATAGCCACCCAGAGCCTGACACCTGAGGGCTGACTCCCCAGGACCATCCAGGTCTGCTAAGGGAGCCCGAGACCACAGGGGCGTGTAAAATGTGTCTGTGACATTCATGTTTCTCTTGTAAAGTAGAAAATGGCTAAAATACTTATTTTTTAAAATTCAAGTGATGTCTATTTTCTTTTCTTTTTTAAAAAATTTTATTTATTCATTTTCAAGGAGAGAAACACACATACACAGAGAGAGAGAGAGAGAGGGAGAGAGAGAGAGAGAGAGAGAGAGAGAGAGAGAGAGAGAGAGAGAGAGAGAGAGAGAGAGGAAGAGAGCACCAGGGCCACCACCTTGTGGGTCTGGCTTATGTGGGTCCTGGGGAATTGAACCCGGGGCCTTAGGCACTGGAGGCATGTGCCTTACCCGCTGAGCCATCTCTCCAGCCCTAAAATACTTATTTTTAAAAGAAATAGCTAAGGGCTTGTTTTAATACTGCTACTTGAGTCTCTGGGTGTCATAAGGCCCTGAGATGAGCAGCTGTTTAGAAGGAAGAATTAAGTGACTAACAGCTATTTTGGCTTCTGTGAAATGCTTACACTATAGGAATGTGGAGAGATAAGAATAACTAAACACCAGACATCTGCTCCGGCCTTGGTCTTAATTCTGCTTTATCTGGCTTTTGTAACCTGCTTACACAGACCTTAACCCTTGGACTGGAAAGTCTCCAAAGTTATTTACTTCTGTCTATAAAAAGGCTTGAGTTTCTGCATTTCGCACTCTTGGTCTCAGTTCTCTGAGTGACTGATTGACCACCGTCCGGGTTCGAACCTGCCTGAATGAAGTGACCCTTGCTTTTGCTCTGACTTGAGTCTCTGGTGGTCTGTCTTGGGGGGGGGGTGGTCTGCACCTCACAGGGCGCACAGCCACACTCACAGAAGCTCACAGCCCAGCAGCCAGACCTGGTTTGGAATGGAGAGGCGATGAAATGGATTTTGAGGTGGAATGTCTTTATTTTTTATTTTTTGGTGATTTTTAATTTAAGGTCTAGCTCTAGCCCAAGGCTGACCTGGAACTCAGTCTGTAGTCCTAGACTGGCCTGGAACTCACAGCGATCCTGCTACCTGCTGGGATTAAAGGTATGTGCCACCATGCCCAGCTGGAATGTCACTCTACAGTGAGGGTCTCAAGGTGGGCAAAAGCAGCAGCTCTCAGAACCAACAAAGTTCCTTCCTTTTATAACCTTTCAAGGGGAGGGTCATGAACTAGAAAGAAGGCCTTGCTCGAGGGTCCCCTGTGCCAGGGGCCAAGAAGGCATGCAGTAGGTTACAGTGTCTCACACCCCCATATTATCTGGGCATGCTGCCCCACGCAGGCTGCCAGCTTCTCTCTCTCTCTCTCTCTCTCTCTCACACACACACACACACCTGGGGTCGGAAGGGACTGAAGGGGGTGTGGGCTACTTTTTCTCTATCCTCCTGAAGGCACAGTGTCTATGACCTAAGCCAGTGACAAATGGATGGACTCATGTTCTGACGGACTGCTCCGCCTCACACAGGAAGGACATTCCCACACATGCTACCAGGCAGGTGAGCCCCGTGGACACCAGGCTAAGTCAAATAAGCCAGGATCCCTCTCACATGAGGTCCCTACCACTGTCATATCTAGAAACAGAAAAGACAGAAGAAGGACAGTTACCGGGGCTGAGGGAGGGGAAGTGGAGAGTTTAACGGGGACAGAGTTTCAATTTGGTAAGAGATTTAAAAAAAAAAAAACTTAAAAGTTTTTATTTTTATTTGCAAACAGCGAGAGATAGAAGAGAGACAGAGAGAATGGGCACTCCAGGGCCTCCATCTTTGTGCATCTGGCTTTATGTGGGTACTGGGGAATGAAACCTGGGCTTTGCAGGCAAGTGCCTTAACCACTGAGCCATCTCTCCAGCCCTCCCTCTTCTATTTCGATGTCACCATTTTTTTTCAGGCTCCTATTACGTAGGTCGTGTGTAGGCAGTTACTGTGAGGTCATGAATACCACAGCTACTTTGCGTCTGGAAGACAGTATCGTAAGCACTCCTCCCCCTCCTTGGGCTCTTACATTCTTTCTGCCACCTCTTCCGAAGTGGTCCCTGAGCCCTGGAGGGTGTGATGAGATGTCTCACTGCTGACACTCCTCGGTCACTTCTCAGTGCTTTGGTGAGTTCTGAGTCTCCCTGGCGGTCACCTCCATCTGAAAAGAGATGCTTCTCTCCTTGGAGAGTGAGGCTGGCTCCCTCTTCAGTGCACTGTGTGCTGGGCTCTGGAGACGCTCTGGGAGAGGGGTGTCCTGAGATCCCCAGTGGTGTTCCTGGTACTGGTGCGCAGGGCAGGGAGGCTCTAGAAATCTCTCTGAATTGCCCTGGAGCTGCTCAGCTGGTCCCGGTGGTTTTCTCCTTTAGGATTGATTGATTGATTAATTTTTTTGTTGTTGTTGTTTTGCTTTTTCGAGGTAAGGTCTCGCTCTAGTCCAGGTCGACCTGGAATTCACTATGTAGTTTCAGGGTGGCCTCGAACTCACGCCAATCCTCCTACCTCTGCCTCCTGAGTGCTGGGATTAAAGGTGTGTGCCACCACGGATTGATTGATTTTTTTTTTTTTTTTGCAAGGCTGGTGTGAGTGGAGAAAATCCCTCCCCCGCTTTTTTTGGTATTTCATGGTTGAGGTCTCTGTAGCTGTAGCCCAGGCTGATCTGGAATTCACTCTGTAGTATCAGGGTGGCCTTGAGCTCACGGCAATCTGAGTGCTGGGATCAAAGGCGTGCTGGCTCAGGCAGGGTCTTGAGTAGAGGGAGGCATTCCCAGTGACCACTGGCTGGATCCTGACCCTTGCTCACTGTGTGATTGCAGGAGCTCTTAGCCCCCTCCTGCTTCTTTGCAGAATCTCAACTGGGTTTATAGTTCCTGAAACACCTTAACTTTTTGGCAGAAGAGTATATTGTGTCTTATTTTGCTCCCTTTTCCCCCTTGGTTAGATTTTTGTTTTTGAGATGAGGTCACATATAGCCCAAGTTGGCCTCAGACTCGCTATTTAGCTCAGGCTAGCCCTCGACCTCTCAAGTGCTGGGCTTACAGCTGTGAGCCACCATCTACCGGGCTAACTTTCCAAGACTGAGAGAGTTCTAGAGCTGTCCAGTGAGGTGACAACCATGTGAATGCCACCTAACCAGACTGTTCTAGTCAGCCACACGCCGCTGGGACGAACCTCCAAACCAGGCACAGTTATGGGAGGAAAGGATTTACTGATGCTACAGATCCAGGGGAAGTTCCATAATGACAAAAGGCTGGCCCCCTTTCACAGGCCCAAGCAGAGAGAAAAACCATCACCAGCAAAACACACAGAACAGCAAGCAGCCAGGGGTGTGGGGGTGACGAAAGGTTTTCTCCCCTTTTATATAGCCTTGGGGCGGGGTCTTGCAACCCCATCCCAGACTTGTTGGTTTCCTGAGTCTCTGGAATTTCCCTCCTGTACTGTCCTCCCAGGAAGGGATGTTCATTTCTAAGCTTCTTTTTAAAAAAATATTTTATTTATTCATTTTCAAGCAGAGAGAGAGAGAGAGAGAGAGAGAGAGAGAGAGAGAGAGAGAGAGAGAAAGAGAGCACACCAGGGCCACCACCTTGTGGGTCTGGCTTATGTGGGTCCTGGGGAATTGAACCTGGGGTCTTAGGCACTGGAGGCAAGTGCCTTAACCGCTGAGCCATCTCTCCAGCCCTTCTCTGAGCTTCTTTACATCCTGCCCCCTACTGAGAGGCTGCCTTCCTGCAAACATCCTCAGAGACCCACACAAGATAATTAAAGATCAAGTTGACAACAAAACCTAACCATCACACAGATATTCAAACTTGATAAAATGAGAAATTGCTCGGTATGTGTATTTAATAACATAAAAACACACCCTTCATGAAAACACTTAAAAGGACCCCAAATAAATCCACCACATATTGAGAGGCCCAGTCCTGGGAAGAGGTGACTGTACACAGGATACATCACCACCTCCTTCTACACTGCTGGGAGGGGTTAAAGGAATAGCTCAAAAATGACTGTAAGGCTGTGGAGATGGCTTAGCAGTTAAAAGCTGCAAAACCTGCTGGTTCAAGGTCAATTCCCCAATACCCACAAAATGCCAGGTTGGCAAAGTGGTGCATGCACCTGGAGTTCATTTGAATAGGCAAGAGGGCCTGGTGCACCCCATTCTCTCTCTCTCTGTTTACAAATAAATAATATATTTAAAAAATGACCTTAGGGCTGGAGAGATGACTCAGAAGTTAAGGGTTATACTTGCAAAGTTTGAAGGCCTGGATTCAAGTCCCCAATACCCACGGGAAGCCAGATGCACAAAGTAGCACATGCATGTGGAGTTTTTTTGTAGTGGCTGGAGGCCCTGGTGAGCCCATTCTGTCTGTCTGTCTGTCTGTCTGTCTGTCT
>PVHP010053726.1:0-10675 GCA_004024765.1 Zapus hudsonius | reverse complement strand
TATATATATATATATATATATATATATATATATATATATATATATATATATATATATATATATATATATGAAACTATATGTATATATGTATGCATGTATGTACATTAGGAGTATAATATAGATTATATATTCCATTTTTTAACCATTTTCTCAACTCTTTTCCTGTAGCTACAGGTCGACAAGACAGAAATCTCATTATATGTATTTCTCTTTTTCAGTTTCCTGTAAGGTCCCTTGGCACCCATTTTCCTTTTGCCATAATTTGTTTAATAATGAGTCTTAGTCCTTAAGAAAAGTTTCTTATTCAATTCTTTGGATTTTCTTTAATGAAAATAGCATTGTGGTATGTGTTTTAAAGATGAATTTTAATAACTGTTAAGTTTATATTTAGCATGTAAAACAAGAGCTGTTACTTTTCAAATTTCACATACATAAAATAATACCTTCTCAATATCCTATGATAGCATGTTTAACCTTGATTTTTTAATAGAATATAAAAAATAAGAGACTGTGAGACCACTAACCATTTATATATATAAAGTGTTAAAGGGTTTATTCACTCTTTGTGACAAAATAAAAATGAGAGTAAACATGACTTTCATTTCTTTATTTCAATTCATCTAATATTAAAAGACCTTTCCATTATTGTGCAGTCTCTTTTCTTCAGTTCTTACTTCTTTTTCTTCTTTGTTCTATATTTCCCTATTTTTCCCTCTCTACTACATGTCTAGAAGTATTTCGTCTGTATCTTGTTTTAAAAACCCTCAGATTTTTATTTTATTATTTTATTATTTATGTCTGTCTAAAAACTTTCTTGTTAATGGGATTTTTTCACTTATTTTCTCTTTTCTAGTATTTCACTACAACTTCATAATATTTTTCTCACCCACATCTTTCTTTTTCCATTACTTTATGTATGTATGTAAACTTATTTTCTTTCCAAACTGATTCCTTTTTCTCATTCATTTGCTTTTCCACACTTATTCTAAATAATTTTCTTAAAGTGACAGTCAATTCCACATTCACTCTGCCACTTTGTTTTATGGGTCACTGGTAACTTTTATAAGTATTTTCCTCTACTTAAGTACATTTTTCTATCTTTCAAGGTTTGATATTATAGCTGTTATAGCAGTTTGTGTTCATTCTGAGTGGTATTGAGAATTGAGCCCTCAAAAGTAGGCTGTTCAATAACATCTTTGAACAAACAAGAAGGGATATCAATGCCAACATGAGAATTGCCACACCAAAACACAAGTAACCTGAAATTTCAAGGCAACGTGACCCATATAAAAGTGTGTATCTCCTGAACTACTAAATGAAAAAAATACTGAAAAAGGTAAAATGCCAGAGGAAGATTTCAATGGATTATTGAAAAAATGATTTTTAAAAATCTCCAGAATACAAAAAACAAGTTGAGATTGATTATGTCTTGAACTGGGAAGTCAGAAACTGAAGAAAATGCTATCAAAATAGATGAGTAAATGAAAAATATGAATAAAAAGTCAGCAACAAAGATTTTGGGATTAACCGAGTTATTCAAAAGTGACAATTTATCAATATTTTAATGGAAAAAATCACCAACAACCTTGACCAAGCCAAACAAGGTGGAGATAAAAATTCAAAGAAGTATAACATTCAAATATCAATAAAGAAAATAATGAATAGAGCCACAATGTACAAGAACGTTGCAGTATCATCAAGGTTTCCAAGAAAGAGCTGTGGTATAAAGAGAAATCATACATCATCTGTTCTATGAAATCATAGCAGTAAATGTCCCATATTGAAAAAGAAAAAAAATGTCTACACAAGAGACTTTCAGAACCCTTTCAAAGACATTGTCAAAGAAGAACCTCTTCACACAATACTGTCATCAAAATTTCTAAATTACAACACAAATAACTTCCATTAAAAGCCGGTAAGGTAAAGTAGAAGTAAGCCAGCAAAAAAAGAAGCATCATTAAAAGCCAGGTATGAAGGAACTATTCATTTCAAATACTCAAAAAAATAAAATATAAAAAACAAGATTATTGAATTCTGCAAGGTCATCTCTTAGAATTATAAGAGAAGCAACGGTATCTTTAGACATTCACAGATAGGCAGTTCATGTTCACCAAATGATCAGTGTGCAAAATAACTAAAGGAATACTTTCTTTGGAATTTTGATGTGAATCCAAGAAAATTAGTATACTTAAATCAGTGGATTTAATTGGAGCATACATGTTTTAGTTTTATAAATGTAATATAGAGACCTGAAAAGGGAATAATAAAAAAGAAATTTTTCTGTTACAAAAATTACCCACCTGAGGTAAAAGATAAGACCCTCTTGCTGAAAACACCACAGGCTGTGTTTGCACAACATGAAGAAAGCTGGCTGCAATCTGGAAAGAAGCTAGTTCTCAGATAGTTAGCCCATATAGAACTGGAAAGTGCTAGATGAGCTTCCAGGGAAGACTAGCCAACCATGCTGGGAGAAAGGAGGAGACACTGCTATAAGACAGCAACCAGCATGACAAGATTTACACACCTGTGCAATAGTGACACTCAACCTAGGTGGGTAATCAAGGGCTCTCTGATTGGCTAAGAGATCCCCTCAGCTGCAAGGAAACCTTAGCTAGAAGCCAAACTCTTTTGGAGACTAAAAATCTGGATTCCAAGAGGAAGCTTCAACTAATGAGAGGCCTAAACAGAAGCTACAGCCATTCTAATCTCACTAAAGCAACAAAACATCCCGTGTAACCTATGCTGACCTCTCTTTCCATTGGAAAAGGTGTTTATTTTTCACAAGGCAGTGAGAACAATGGACAACTGCAAGTCTACCAACCAGACCAGAAATGATAGCTGAATAGCTGACAGGATATGAATCACCCCTAATACATCAGCTATTGCCCAGGTGAAATCACAGGAAGTGGTGAGGTGAGGGCGGCTTCTACTGGGAGCCTGACAACCTGCACCATGGTGAAGAAGACAGTCACCAAGGATACTCAAAATCCTGAAAAAAAGCAGAAATCTAGATGCTTCTAAGAGCTCAACACTAAAGCAGACTTAAAACCCACCCACCATGGCTCTAGGAACATGGAAGAATAGGGGGTGGAAAGATTGTAAGAGCCATGGTGGGGGGGAATATTCAGAGACATTGCTTTCTTCCCTCTCCCCTCACACCAACTATCACCTCCTTCCTCAACACATAGCCCTCAATCCCATGGAATTTTCCAGCAATCCCACTGAAGAGGGCCCTCAGTGTAATGAGGGTAGGCAAGAGGGAAATGATAGTACTAGCACATGACTTGTGCATAAACAGTTTCTACATATTAAATAATAAATAATTAATTATACTATCCTCCCCTAATTCCCATTTTTTTAATCTTTGGAGCCAGAATTTCAAGAATTTAAGAATTCAGTCAAATATTTTCAATATGTTTTGTGTGGTTGTAAACTACTGTGAAACATTAAGAAAGTTTTCACCTGAAATTCAGTGCTTTTGTGTATTTGATGTGTGTCGTAGTCAGTCGCACGCCGCTGGGATGAATCTCCAAACTAGGCACAATTTTGGGGAGGAAAGTATTTATTGAAGTAACAGACCCAGGGGAAGTTAAGGAAAAAGGCTGGCTCCCTTTCATAGAAGCAAGCAGAGACAGAAACCCACCACCAGCACCTCAAGCAAGCTAATACACTGTAACTCACAAAAATGCAAAACTGCCAGACTGGGGTTCAGGCTTTTCTTTTGCATATCTATCCCTAGTATTTTGCATCCAATTTAGAAAGGATGTCATGACTCCAGGAGGCCAGGCCAAAGTGACACTTCCTCCAGCCAGAAGGCTGAAGATAATTCACAATTATAATAAATTCTATTGGGGGACATTTACTCAAAACTACCATAGTGTGGTTGAAAAGATACATTATTTTTCCTTTCCCTCTCTGTTTCAGATTGTATAGCTCAAGTTTTCCATGCCTTGTGCTTTCCTTTCTCTTTCCCTCATTCACAACTCTGCCATCAAGGCAGGTCACCACAGCCCCAGGGGCTTGCAGGTGACTGTGCTCTCCAACATGTGCCCATGAAGAAGTGAAATGGCTGAATGAATTTCAACTTGGTTCTTCATTTAAGCTTCTGTGTACTTCAGCCATAAAGTACAGTTCATTTAAAGGCCTCTTTTTTGCTTCACTTCATTTATTTGGCATAATAGCAATAAATGTTCTATTTTGTGTGTCTTGCAATAGTAAAATAGCTCCCAGGTTTACAATAAAACCAGAGGCATTTATTAGGCTTACTGTGCCAGTGAACATTTATAAACAGTTTCATTTTTTAATATATTAATTTTTGGTAATATCAGACTTTCATTTTCTACCAGTTGGCAATATTTCATAAAGTCAAAACAAAAGCCACAATAGTCATATAGATATATTTATATCTGATAATATATTTTAATTCTTCACAATGTACCCAGAGATGCTAGCACATTTAATCATAATGTGACAGTCAGGTGTGTGTAGGGACCACTCCTCCCCTTCCAGCCCCTCCCATTGAATGGGAGGTGTCTAGTTAGAGCTACAACCTAGGTGCTAAAACTGCTTGGTCAGATATGAACCAATCAGCTGTCCCTCTAACTCACCTGGGGAGGACTTAAAACTAGCTTCCCTAGAGGAAGTAGTTCTCTTCTTCCCATACATGGCAATGGAATAGGACAACTGCTGACTCAGGCCTCAGTGAGGTAAGGCCTGTACCCCTACCCCAGCTGATGGCTGGGGTAGGGGGGGCAGGCTCCAGACCTTTTCTCTCATGAACCTCTCTTTTTCTCATAAAGGGAGCTTTCTATTATCTTTTATTGGGCTGTTTATTTAAATAATAAAAGCTCTGTGAACTCTCTGACACGTGTTTTCCCCACACTGGTGGCAGGAAAAACTCTATGACTTCCCACATCCAATTTCCCCATCCAACTCCCCTTTTCCTAATCTACTAAATTAGAATAAATGTGTAATTAAAATTTAATTCTGTCCCTGTGTACAATTCTTTGGCATTAGAGGACAAGAACTCGGAGTAGGAGGAGGGGGAAGGGAGGATTCCAAAACTCTCTCTATCTCCGCGCGTTGCTTACTATTAATTATCAGCAACCCGTATCAATAATTCATTACATATTACATAGATGATAAACATTATAAAATAGCATGCCTACATCATTCAGTGAACTGTGTACCACAATTACAATTACAATTACAATTACAATTACAATTAAATACAGTTATGTTTAGTGCTACCAACTTTTTACTGTCTTCAGGTGCTCATCAATAATAGCTATTATGTATTGCTTTAACTTATTTTAATTTTAAAATGAAATATGTTCATATACATATGTACATATATGGTGTGTGTGTTCTTTCCTGTTGACAGTTTTGGGTGTGACTGTTTCAAATAATTTATATCAGATCATACATTTCAATAGAATGTAACATGCTCTTCATATTGAAAATAAGAGAGCTAAATATAGAAATCTCAGTGGTTTCAAAAGAAATCAAATTTATTTTTGTGACAATATATGGCGAAATTGAAAATATATTTTGGTAAGAACTAACCATAAAGGATTCACCTATGTGAATACTACTATGAGAAACCTTTCCAAAGTCACCAAAGGTTTTAGTTTATTTAGATTTGTGTGTCTTTTAAAATTAACTTGTCCAAATAGTTTTAGTATTTTGTTTTAATATTAACAATTGTGGCTAAATAATTTAAATTGGAATATGTACTGCAACTCAAATTTCTCTTATCTCATGTTTAATAATATTTTTGCATATCTCCACATATGAATACAGTGAAACATACAATTGTTGCCATAGATCAAGAGAGTCTGAATACTTCATTATTACAGTCATGTATTTAGAACAAATCTCTAACAAAAATAGAGGAAATCATACTTTTTAAATACGACCTTGGAGGGAGTTTGAGCAGTAATATATAACATCTGTGAGTCAGTCTGAGTTCTTTGAAGCAGAAGTTGTCATATAATGTAATATCACAGAAATCTAAGAGATTATGAAAGAGCAATGCAATAAAGATAGTTTATTCTTCAACAGATTAATCTTTGACAGAGCCCCAGGCAACTGCCAGAATGTGAGCACCACTGCTGATTATGCTCCTGAAGAGAGAGATGTAAGAGCTACACTCTTCCATGTGTTACCTTCTCTTCCCTTTGACTCTTCCTGACAGAGAAAAAAAAGGATATAAATAAATCAAGAGCTATTATGAGATTTTTATTAGTCATTTAAAACTCCTTGCCACTTAAACCATTCTACAAAGGAAACAAAATGGAACAAGTCATTTTGAAATGAAAAATTGTATGCTCAGTTAAGTTTATGCAGCATTTACTGAACCTGTGTATTCACACATCGGTATATAACATATGTGCTTATCCTGGTAAACCTTAATATAAAGCTTAAATACACGTGTATCAGAGAAGTTCTTTTTGACTTTTAAACTGTATTTTCAAACTTCACATTAATGTCCCTAGATTAGCATTGAAATAAATTCCTATCAAATACTACTGGAAACTTTAGTTCTGCTATAGATTAAGTTATCATTGCTTTTAGAATGTGTAGAGTATAATAAAAGATGAAAGGCTTAGAAATGAATATGCACTTTTCAATGTATGTTTTTCTGTATTTTACTACAGATACTTACATGATAAATAAAAGGATTTTCCTCTTTGTGATGCAAAATGATGTCAGTGTTGTGGTCTACTTTTGCTGCTTGGTTATATAATTCAATGATGCAATTATTATTTAAAAGAAAATTTACACAAAGAAGTAAATTTGGACTTTCATAGTAAGTCAGATAACCTGGAAAAGGGTAATGGAGACAGACACCGAGGATACCCAGCATAGTCCAAAGCAGAAACCAGAGACTTTTAAGATCTCAACAGTACAGCAGATTAAAATTTATCCACCATGACTCAGAGAAATTTGTGGAAGATGGACACAAAGATTGTAAGAGCCATGGTTGGGGAGAATATCCAGAGACACTACCCATCTATCCCCCCTTAAAAACACACAGAAAGAAAAACTGGCTACTGCTTATACAATTCATAACCCCTATCCTATGCACCAGTCCAGCAACCCCACTGAGGAGGGCCTGCCGAGGGTTGAGGACAGGGAGGAGGGAAATGGGGGTACCATCTCAAGACTTGCTCATACAACGTATCTAATTATTACCAATAAATAAGTTTTTAAAAATCCTGAGAAACAAATTTCCAGTGATCTGGATTGTTAGGTACTATTTAATACAGGGCACTATAGCTTTGTTTGGGGGAATTTAGTGTGTCCTGTGTGACTTGGCCTCATTCAATTTTCTGGGATATTCAATTTCTAGTGTCCATTTCTATGAGCTGCTTCCACAAGGTATGGAAGCAAAACTAATATATCAGTTATTTGTTTGAAACATCTAGAATTAGTTATCATGGTCAGTCATAAGAATCTTAAGTGATTATAATTTAGTAGAAGGGACAATAATTAAACAACACATTCAATCCAATAATGTCCTTCTTAGACCAATACCAAAGATTTTCTCTGTATCTACCAACTGTATTTATAGGAATATTTATTTTAACAGCATTTGTAATATTTTAGAATTGGAAAAGTCTTGAAAATTCCATTTGAAAGGGAGTAAATCATGTCAAGAGAGCTTTAAAAACATGAAAACAAAATAAATATAATTTCACAGATATTGATTTGGGAAAATAACTCATAGTCAAGGTACATAAACAGTATGATTAGAACTATATATTTAGATAAAATTACTCAATAGTGTTTGAAGTCACAATAATGGTTACATAATGTTCTTGGGTTTTCAGAATGACAGGGAAGGATGAAAAGGGGCTTTCTTGCAGATATATCAGAGCAGCCACGACAGTCATACCGTGGAGGATCCAAATGGAACCCTGCAGAGAATGATGGTATGAACAAGGGACCCACAGCCACAGCCATTTAATCAACACAGGATAAGCCAGTGAGACAGAAACCAATGATTTCGACACAAAGACCTCTAAGCTCACAACCTTAAAGCAGCCTTAATACTCATCCACCATGACTCAGGGAACTATGCGGAAGAGGGGGTGGAAAGATTGTAAGAGCCGTGGTGGGGGAGATTATCCAGAGGCATGGCCAGGAGAACCTGGCTGAATACTAGGCTATCCATGGTCCCCTGTCACAAGGACTGATCCAGACGACCCATGGAGGAGGTTATCCAGTGGAGGAGGGAGGGGAGGGTAGCGGGGAATTGGGGATAATAACTCATTGTTTGCCCACTAAATAATGTAATTCATTATGGACAATAAAAATATTAATAAAAATCAAATTTGGAGGAAAAAACACATCACTAAGAACATTATGAATATTAAATTAGACTCTTGATAAAGCATTTGTACTTGTTTCCAATAAAAATTAATATTTATTTCTTATTTTGTTTTTCACCTTTTTCAATTACAAAGAATGATAAAACTGCAAAATTGATCACAGAAGCTAATTACAGGGAGAGTATGAAGAAGGAAATGCTGATTAAAAAAAAGTGAATTAATGGGATGAGAATAAAAAGCATCCAAGGATGTACAAGAGTGAGAAGTCAAGCATGTAACTTTGAGTTAAAGCTGAAACAACAATAGAATGGAAACTGATTGTCAAGGACATGAGAGAGGAAAATGTAGTGATGTCACAGCAGGGGTGATCTGCATAGATTTGCCATCATTAATGATTGTGATTTCTCTCTCAGGAGGATAGAGAGAGAAACTTCTAGGGAATACATATAACAGTGTTTTGTATCTTCTTTTTGCCCTAACCTTAATAAAATATTATTGCAGTAATAAAATGTGTTATTATCTCACAAAGACAAAATGTACTGGAGAGAGAGTAATGTTAATAAAATAATTTAAGTATTTTGGAAGACAGAAATGAAGAGGAAGTAAGTGAATTGACTTGTGGGAGATGAAATTAAAGTTTAGGCATGATGAAGGGAAAGGGGAATGTAGACAGACGTTCACTCAGAGAACTCCAACAATGCAACATATGATGTATATGGTAGTTTTGAATAAATGTCCCCCAATATAATTTATTATAATTGTGTTTATTAAATTGTTAATTGTCTCCAGGCTTCTGGCTGGAGGAAGTGTCACTTTGGCCTCCTGGGGACTGGCCCTTTCTAATTTGGATGCAAAATACTAGGGATAGATATGCAGAAGAAAAGCCAGAACCTCAGTCTGGCAGTTCTGCATTTTGTGAATTACAGTGTTACAGTGTGGTTGCTTGCTACTGGAGGTGCTGTCTCTGTTCTCTGCTTGGATCTGTGAAAGGGAGCCAGCCTTTTTCCTTAACTTCCCTGGACCTGTTAGTTTCAATAAATACTTTCTTCCCCAAAATTGTGCCTGGTTTGGAGATTCATCCCAGTGGTGTGTGTCTGACTACGAAAATGTATATAGTGGTCAGATACATGAGCCCTCCATTGCCCTATAGAAAAGAATGGATTAATCACACCATATTCCGCTGATGACCCAGACATCACAGGTCATCAAAGTTATCTTAGTCATGGGATATGGGTCTGAAGCAACAGCTAAAACTACTCTAGAAGAAAATACAGAATTTATATTTTATACTTTCATTAGGCAGGCAGGGATATAGCCAGTGTTCACATCTGAAGAACTTATCTATGCCAGAAAACAGGTGACATAAGAATAAAATGAGAATTGTTTTCATTTCAATTCCAACAGATATTATAAACAATGTCTTCCTATATGACCTTATCAGGTTTGTAAATAGTTGCATATAATATGCAAATATGTTAACATCAGTAAATATAACATAAACAAGAGTTCTGCTATTGTTAGTTACATATGTGAAAAAGAATTTGTTACTAAGCCTTTGCATTGTGTTAAAAAAAACCATTTATTATTCACGTGGACATGAGGCATCCAAGTACTTCAATCACATGTAAGTATTTTTAATTTCCTCCATAACAAGTGATTCATAGAAAACATTCAATAATAATAAAAATACTTATAAATCCAGTGTCCTGATTATAATTTTTTGTCTTTGGTGTTTTAGTTTTAATTAATAGCAGTACCTGGAAAACAACTAAAAAATTTGTAGAATACATTAAATGCTTTTATAACATTATTATAAGGTTCCATTTATTGGGAGACATCTATTAGAAAAAACTCATCATATTTCAAATAGGATGATTCATTCTTCAAGGTGGCCAGACAAGACCTGGAGAGATGATGGTTAGGGGAATTTTGTGAACATTTAGTGTCTGGCACTCTACCCCAAAGCTGAGCCCATCCAGAGCTGAGAAAGTCTCAATGATTAAAAAAAGGGTTACAATATTACTATGATAGAGGACAATGCCTTCTGAGGATCCCAAAGCTACTTAAAATTCTAAATGACTCAAGATTTAAATAGTCATGGAAATGTTCAAGTAAGATTTCCACATTTTTTTCCAGTTTCTTTTTTAATTTATTGTCCATAATGAGTTACAACATTTAGTGGGCAAACAATGAGTTGTTATCCCCAATTCCCCACTGCCCTCCCCTCCCCCCTCCACTGGATAACCTCCTCCATGGGTCGTCTGGATCAGTCCTTGTGACAGGGGACCATGGATAGCCTAGTATTCAGCCAGGTTCTCCTGGCCATGCCTCTGGATAAT
>PVHP010053725.1:0-10679 GCA_004024765.1 Zapus hudsonius | reverse complement strand
GTTTTTAACTTTTTATTGACAGCTTCCATAATCATAGACAATAAACCATTATAATTCCTTCCCCACCCCCACTTTCCCCCTCTCAAATCCACCCTCCCTCATATCCCCTCCCCCTCTCAATTAGTGTATTTTGTTTTGATGTCATCATCTTTTCCTCCTATTATGAAGGTCTTGTGTAGGAAGTGTCAGGCACTGCTAAATCATGAATATCAAGACTATTTTGCATCTGGAAGTTTGCACTGTAAGCAGCCCTACCCTTCCTTTGGCTCTTACAATCTTTCCACTACCTCTTCTGCAATAGACCCTGAGCCTAGGGAAGTGTGATAGAGATAAAGGAACTCAGTCAAAGGGAACTGAACAGTCTTTTCAATGGATGATGATAGACGAACAGGATAAACATAGTGAAAAAATGAATTCACTCTTTGTTATGGTTTGAATTTAAAGTGTCCCCCAAGGGCTCATGTATTAGTGGTCCCACCCTGTGGTGCTGTTTGGGAAGTCTGTGGAACTTTTAAGAGATGGAGCCTTGCTGGAAGAAGTGAGTCACTGGAGGTGGGCCTTGAGGTGCTATAGCTCAGCACTTGTTCTATACATACTCTGCTCCATTCTACCAAGGCACCAAGCTCTGCATGGTATGAACAGTCATGCTGAACTCACCCCTTTCAAACTGTAAGCCAAAATAAACTTCCCTTTGCTAAGTTGCATCCATTCAGGTATTTGTTCACAGCAACAAGAAAGTAACTGATACACACACCCTTTATATCATACTAGACACAAAAGTTAATTTAAGATGGTTATAAACTCAAGTGTACAAGCTAGAAGAAAATAAAAAAGAATATATTCATAACTTTGGGATAACAAAAGTTTTATTAGAGATGCCCCCAAGCACTAAGTAGAAAAAATACTGTTAATGTTAAAATTTTAGATATTGATAGATTAAAAACTTATATTCAATGGGAAATGGTGAATTTCAAATGTCAGTAATTATGTAAAATAGAGACGGGTTAAGTATTTCTTTCAAAAGACAAAGATTGTGAGGTAGTAATGAGGCTGGAAGTAACAGCGAGAAATGTCCCTGAGCCTGGAAGGGGGTTCTTAAGATTATTCTCTTCCAAAAAGCACATGGGAACTAGACTGACAAACTCAGAAAATTCCCTTAAAAGACCCCAATCAGAGTCAATAGGTGAGCTTTCCCATTTTTGGAACCCCCTTCTGCCTTATAGCAGGCGCTCTGCCTTCTTTTAATCTCTTCAGCTCTATATAATAAAGTCTGTCTAAACTTCACCCTCTATGTATTCTCAATTTATTTCATTGAAATTTATTAGACAAGAACCTGGAAGCCACTAAGTCAGTGGAAGTTCTCTAACTCTGGAGTTACACCTCAACCAAGAGCCAAGAATGGCTCCATCACTCTCAAAGGCTCTGCAAATTTCTGTATCATTTCTTTCAAGATTACAACTATAAAAAAGAGAAAAGGGTGGGAATGTAGCTCAGTAGTAGAATACTTGGCATGCACAAGGCTCTAGGTTCATTCCAAGTCCTTCAAAAATAAAAAAGAAAGAAAAAGAAAGGTAATTGCGACCTCCCCCATAAAATCCAAAACACGGGTGAGAGATAAAGGGTAAAGAAAGAGAGAGAGAGAGAGAGAGAGAGAGAGAGAGAGAGAGAGAGAGAGAGAGTTGCTGTCCACAAAATACATCTAAAACATAAAGATACAAAATGTTAAAAATAAAGGGAAGGAGCTGGGCGTGGTGGCTCACACTTTTAATGCCAGCACTTGGGAGGCAGAGGTAAGAGGATTGCTGTGAGTTTGAGGCCAGCCTGGGACTACAGAGTGAGTGGAAGTTTAGCCTGGGCTAGAGCAAGACCTTACCTTGAAAAAAAAAGTAAAACTATAAATGGATCAAAAAGAGTTACTAAAATAATGCGAATACTGGGCTGGAGAGATGCCTCAGTGGTTAAGACATTTACTTGCAAAACCTAATGACCCAGGTTTGATTCCCCAGCACCCATGTAAAGCCAAATGAAGAGTGGTGCATGCGTCTGGAGTTCGTTTGCAGCAGCTGGAGGCCCTGGTATGCCCATTCGCTCTCTTTCCCTCCCTCCTTAAAAAAAATAAAATGTTTAGCTTCAAAATATAATGCAAATGCTATCCAAAAGAAAGTGTTTTGGTTATATTAACATTTAACACGGTCTACATTGATGCAAAAGAATGACTACGGATATTGTGGGCCCCTTCATAACCATCAGATGCTCTTTTCATCAAGAATATTTCACAGTCCAGGTTTGTAAGTACATAGAAACTTAAAAGTTCATTAATTCACAATAATATTGGGAGATAAATCACCCCTCTAGATTTTTGTTGAGCTTTTCTTTTTGTTTGTGTGTGATCAACTTATAGACAATGTTGTTTCGTCTGTATTTCTATCTACTTCTCCCATATTTTGTTGCTGTGATTGCTGTTGATATTTATACTTTAAGGAATTATTTCAAGGGGATAAATTTTGTAACCTGAATCAAGAAAGAACTTTACCACCCATTCAGAAGCCGCTCCATGTATCCCATTCCAACTGCAGACTCTACTAGCCCCATCAAACTATCCATTCCCCTGTTACTAGATAACTAGTCATATACTAGAGCCTCGAAGGTATGTGAGGAGAGAGCGTCCATCATAATCAGCATCTTGTAAAACTAAGAGCTAAAACTGCAGGGCAGTAATCATTATGGTATCCCAGAGGTCCTGCTACTCACTGGCTCTACTGAAACAATCCAGAAGACAGTGTGGGAGGAAGAGGGTGTTTTGTTCAAATATATGTTTAGAAGAATGAGATAAAGATGATCCATCTCAGAGAAAAATACTCACCATTTTCCAAGAGGGAACAGTGTCAAGAGTTTTTAGGTGATGGGTGATAGATCCTGGGCTTGGCAGAGTTCATTGGCCCTGGCATGATTTTGGAAATCTAATGTAGGGCACAGGCTTGCTCTATCCTTTCCTTTAAAATTAGTTTCAGACTCCACTTCATGTGCCCCTGTTGACACCCTAAGTCTTCAAGTGAAAACCAGTGATGGGTAAGGAAGAGAAAGTGTCCTAATGGCCACTCCTCAAAATATAGAACTCCACATGAAAGAATAGGTTGAGATTTTACAAAAGGGAGGAAGGTAGAGATGGAAGGGCTTTTTTTTTCTTTATTGTTCATAATGAGTTACATTGTTTAGTGGGCCAACCATGAGTTGTTATCCCCAACTCCCCGTTGCACCCCTTCCCCATCCCCAGTCAGCTGGATATCCTCCTCCATGGGTCGTCTGTATCAGTCTTTGTGGTAGGGGACCATGGATAGCTCATTCTTCAGCCAGGCTCTCATGTCTCAAGTGTGTAGTTACTGAGGGTTGCCAAGTCTCTGCTATTCTCCCCCACTATGGCTCTCACAATCTTTCCGCCCCCTCTTCCCCTCAGTTCCCTGAGTCGTGGTGGGTGAGTATTGAGGCTGCTATGGTGTTGTGAGTTTAGGGGTTTTTGTGTTGAGATTCGTTGGTTTATGTCACACTGGCTTATCTTTTGTTGATTGAATGGCTATGGCTGTGGGTCCCTTGTACATCCAATCATTCTCTGTGGGGTTCCATATGAATCCTCCCCCGTATGACTGTGGTGGCTCATCTCATGCCAGGATCTCAGTTTTCTGCCTGCAATCGGTTGGTAGGGTTACATGGGCCACAGCTCCCTCGCTGTATCCTGAAAAATACAAACACAATCTCCATTGAGAATGAGGTCAGTATCGGTTAACAAATATACAACAATCTGGATTACCTAGCTTCTATTTTTAAAAGCCTCCCTAGCAGTCACTCGCATAGTGCATCTTTTCTTGGGAGCCCAAGAGTATGTGATCCGTTGCATATCTCCCTGAATCCCCGGTTCCAATCAAGGGTTCCCCCTCACTGAGTGGAATATTTGGCCGAATTTAATAGCTGTTGATTGTCTCCCCCAGGCTCAGGCTCCTCCATTGCACACGTGCTCCAACAACCCTGGGGGTGTTGATCAGCCTGTTTTGCTTCCAATGGGAAGACCACCAGGTTAGATCTTAAATGAAGGTCTTTCCTGTTGTGGTGTTCTGTGCCCAGAGAGGCTTAGATTTTTACCTGACTGGATCACCCTGCTCCCAGATGGTATGCTGGAGTAGAAACACGGTCCCAGCACTCCAACTATATGGCCCAGTGTTCTCCCACCTGACTGTGCCCTCCTATCTGGTGCCTGCCAGAGCCTCATTTGCCCTCCCAGCACTGGCAGAGGTTCCCTGGTGCCTGAGGGTCCTGGGCGCGCTACGGGATCCGGGCTAGTTCAGCTTGCCCGTGGAACACAATCGCCTGTGTATTTGGTGGGGTCTCGGGGAGAAGTGCGCCCAAGAATCACTGGAGGGTCAGTGGCACGTGGTCCCCGGCCACCAAAGCCGCCTTTGTCCTCCCAGCCCTGGCAGAGGTTCCCCAGTGTCTGAGGGCTGGCCCCAACCGGCAGCTGCAGACCGGAGTGCTAGGGGAACCGTGCTCGTTCAGGTTGCCCGCAGAGCAATTGCCTGTGTATGTGGAGGGGGTCTCAGGGAGAAGTGTGCCCAAGAATCGAAGGGAGGTTGGAGGAAGGGGGCCCCAGGAGGGAGCGGTTCTCAGCTACTCCGAGCTGGCAGGGGGAAGGGCGGCGCTTTGTTCCTCTACCGAGTAGAAAGCAGATGGGGAGACCTGACCCCCCCCCTAGCGTGGAGTTGGGCAGACAGTAGGTTTGGGTTCCAGGCCAGCTGGGGTCCCGGGTTTGGATCCCAGCTGAAGAATCAAACCTTTTCGACGAGAGTCCTGGCGAGGCTGCTACTAGTCTGCCATGATTCTCCGCCTCTTCTCCTTTTGGAAGGGCTTTTGTTGAGGGCCATTCAGGGAATACTATTTCTTCCTGGTAAGGCCTGCCTATTTTAATTTGCTTTATATAGTTTTTTGAGACAGAGTCTCAAGTATCCCAGGCTGACCTTGAACTCATTACTTGAAGATGACCTTGAACTTCCCGAGTGCTGAGATTACAGGCATGCACCACCAAGCCTGGCAATGGTGCCTTTGGCCACTGCCAGCTCTCATGCCTTGAAGGTGCCCTGCTTTGCTCTCATCAATTCAGCTTATCATCTACACTATGCTTGGTGTGTTTCTCTGAGTTCTTTTCATGGTGATGACAAGGTCTGTGAGCTAAGGGAAGGGCAGGGTGAGATTCTGGTAATAGTGTCATTGACTGTAGTGATTTCCTTGTATCTTCAGTTTTTTGGCACTTTAGTGTGTGTCTCTGGACACTATCTGCTCTTTTTTTCTGTGATTCTTATTGTGTGCGCACGTGCTTACATGTGGGTGTCTATATGCATGGGTGCATGTGCATATGGAGTCCAGAGTGACCTCAGTTGTCATTTTTTGTGCAATGTCTACCTTTTTTGAGACAAGGTATGTTCCTGACCTGGAACCAAAAAGGCTAGACCACTTGGCCAGTAAGACCCAGGGATCCACATGTCTCTCCTCTCCAGAGCTTGGATTACATACGTGTGTCACCAAGCCAACCTTTGTTAAATGTATGTTCTGACAATTTAATTCAAGTTCTTGTAATTCCAAGGCAAATACTTTACCAACTGTGCCATCTCCCCAGCCTGTAATACACATCTTTTAATTATTTTTAATCTCTAGTTTAAATATGCAATGTCCCCTAAAGGCTTATTTGATAAATAGTTGGTCACTATTTCAGGAGGTTGTGGAAAGTTTAGGAGGTAAGGTCTAACTGCAGTATGTATGTCATTGGGGGTATCTTGTCCCTAGCCCCTTCCTCTCTCACAGTGTCTCCTATCCTCTATGAAGGGAGTGACACTCCTCCCCCACATACTTCTGCCATGATGTTCTTGGCCCAAGAGGATGGGACCAAGAAACCATGGGCCAACATAAATCCTCCCTCTCAGGTATTTTCTTGCAGCGACACAAAGTATGACTAACACAGATTCCCATACGTTCCTTCTTCTCCTTATAAATCATCTGGGGAAAAGCCTGCACCAAGTGACCAGAGACATTCTCACAACCTGGCGTCTGCTCACTGCATGGCTCAAATTCAGTTGTTTCTCTTTCCTCAGTGCTCCCTGCAGAACAAAGCTGCAGGGAGAACAAAGCTGGAGCCAGAGGCCCAGCATTTTGTATCTATCTAATATTACATGGACAAGCATCACACCTGGTTCCCTCTTTCTCTGTGGCATGGGGCAGTTATTACCATTGACTGACTAGGTGCATCAGTTCTTTGAGGATTAAAAGCTGGAAATCATCTAATTTTTCTCACTTCTTTAGATTTATTAATGAGAATGCTTTTATTAAAAACAACTAACCCTCACCTACTACCTAGATGCCCAGTGATGCCATTCAATTAGGGAAAATAGGAAAAATGCCCAATTCTTTCCTTTTATTGACCAGTTTTGAAGATTATAGTTGTGTGAATCAGAGGCCCACACACTGATAATTATAAGTGTCTAGTCTATAGATTCTCCTTCTAGATCTTTCCCCCTTGCAATTTATTTGTTTAAAAATGTCATTCATATTGCAGACTTCACCACAGTGAGGGTGGGGTTGATTGCAGCCCTGTGGGGTAGTTTAACAATTTTCTCTGAGCCCCATGTTTCCTGTAGATTGGTAGGTGGACCCAAAGGGTTGGTCATATATGGGTTCATTTTTTTCAAACAAAGCTAATTCATGTGGAGTATTGGAAGACTTTAGCACACCTTTCCCTCGAACTGATCACTGAAACAAAGTATTAACAAGGCTGTCATGTGAGGCCATGTTTGGCAACTGAACCTTGTGAACATGCACAGAAATAGCACTGAACTGCATGCTGAAGACTCTTAAGGAACAAACGGAACCTATAGCAGGTCTTAGCATGTTCCAAGGGGCTAAGAGAATTCAGAGCGTGATCTGTGGCCGCAGTGTAATTAAGATAGAAATCCATGAGAAAGGAAGAATAAACAACAGAGGCTCTGTTATTTGGAAGCTCTCCTGGCATCTACATCAAGGCCATGCTGTTCTTCTATTCAACATAAACAACCACAAAATTTCAGCTTCAGACAAGGTTACCATGCGACCATGAGAAAATGAGACAAATCATAACTTTGTCTATGCACAGATAAAATTCAAGGACACTGTGCAACCTACAAAATGCCACCCTCCCCACCCAGCTGGAGCCTGGAGAGAAGATACATTAGGATATGCCTTCACGTGATGGCCTTCGCCTTCTGATAGCACCTAGAACAAGCCCAACTTCCATGAACTCTCCCTCAACTCTTCCCTGCCAAGTCCACACATACTCCTGCTGAGATGTCCTGTTATCCCCATGGTATATGTCTTCCCTCACTCCAAAGAGGAATAAAGAAGCCTAGTGCACTCACATGTAGACATGTCCCTGGGAGTTTTGAGCAGAAAGGTATTGATAGCCATAACATAAAGGTAGCCAGAAAACCCTACATGTTTAGAAATGAAGAAACACTGAAATAACTCGTGGTTCAAGTACAGTAACATGGAAATTAGGAAATATTTTACTGAATGATAAAATCAGCTATATAAACTAGATGGTAATGCAAGCTGAATAATATGAAGAGAATTAAAGAGATTAAGGTGGCACTGAAACATGTCAACTTGGCGAACCTGAACCACATCTCCCAGAATTCCCTTTCTAATAGGTTTCAGATAGGTGGGTCACTTGAAAGATTCTGATAGATGTTAAGACGCAAAGGGAAACATATATGGTGGCAAGTTTCTAATAAATAGAAGAAAGAATAAAATAACAAGAAAAAGACAAATAGAGGCCAAGAAGATGGATGGATGGTGGATCAGAAGCATGAGAGCCTGAGGGGGCCCAAGTTCAATCCCAAACACCCACATGAAAAAGCTAGGCATCTTCATCCCTCCGTGTAACCCCCATGAGCAGAATCACTGAGGTGCACACGTCAAGGAAACAATGCTGAACAGTGGCCTCTGCCTGCACACATTCCACACAACACATAGTACAGATACAAAAACCAAGACAAGGACAAAGAACACACTGGAAAGCAGACTTGAGCAGTATTTCTTTCCCCAAAAGGAAAACCAAGTTGTCCGCAAACAAATGTAAGGGTACTCGACCTTATTTGTCATTGCGTGTAGTAAACACTACTGGAGGACACCCTTACAACTCACCTGACTGGCAAAAAAATAACAATTTTACACAATTCTAATTTGGCCAAGCCATGGAGCAATGGTTTCCCACGCACTGCTGGTGGGAATGTAAATTGAAAATGGGGTCGGTGTCTTTTAGTCAAATTGAACATACTTCTTTCATGACCTGAAAATTCTAATGTCAAGAATATAAATTCTGGAGAAAATTGTGTACGTGAGTGTAATGGATGGAAAGGTGGACTCTCAAAAGATACGTTCATGTCCTGATCCCAGCCACCCCTCCCCCTACAGCATCCTGACCACCTGAACCAAAGGGCTGACCAACCTAACCAGAGATGAGCTCCTAGTACACCAAAGAGGCAACTAACTTCACAATCAGCGTAGGTGACATAGAAACTCACTCCGCAAGGTAACTGAGCTGATTTACACGGGGGTAGTGCAGACACTAAAGTCAGGTATGTAGGCTTGGACCGAAAGTGCCAAATACACTTGCCATATCAGGGCAGGTTGCTCAAAATAATCTCAGGGAGAAAAACATTCAAAACTCAGCCCACTAAGGTAGAAATACGGAATTGTTAGAATCTGATGTATGTTTAATCTACTTTGCCTTTTCAAACAATTCATGTGTTAAGGTTAACTTTTGTCATTTTTGATATTTCTTAACTTTAGTGTCTTTTTGGAGGCAGGGCCCCACTCTAAGCAAGGCTGAGCTGGAACTCATAGCAAATCTCCTATCTCAGCCTCCCCAGTGAGAAGAAACAAACCAGCACACCCAGTTTAGGGCCTTTTATTTTTTTAATTCTCCACTCATGCATGCATATATATGCATATATATATTCTGTGCTGGTTTTGTTTGTGCTTGCATATTTCTCAGTTGGACTCTAAGTTGGTTGGTTCGGTATTCTCCTCCACTCAGCCCACTCTTTCTCCTTCTCATCCCCTCCTCTGTCTCCATAGCTACAACCTGCCATACCCTCAACAATCTCTAAAACCCGTGGAAACTAACAGTACCCCAGCCTCCCTTATCCAGATACTTGTGATACCTACATCTTTTTTGAAGTTCACAATGGTCCTCGCCCTAATCCACTCTCCAACTCTACCCATTCCTAAGTACACAAAACCCAAGAATACTTCATACTAGCCTTGCTTGTTTACCCACAAGCAACTATTTGAAGTCAAAAAGATCATTGTTCCTAACTAACTTGCTACTAAGGACATTCACACAGCAGGCATACCCACCAGCTTGGATCACTTCTGCTGTTACTCTGGGAGTAATATAGAGCCACATCTGGCATCTTGAGTGCCTACTCTTAAGATATAACTTATAGCCAGGCGTGGTGGCACATTCATTTAATCCCAGCACTTGGGAGGTAGAAGTAGGAGGATTGCCATGAGTTCGAGGCTACCCTGAGACTACATAGAGAATTACAGGTTAGCCTTGGCTAGAGCAAGACCCTGCCTTGAAAAACCCCTAATATGTATCTTATGATTTCTAAGAATACAGCTGATAAGCAGAAAATCCAAGCAATGAAATAAGCTGAGATGTGAAAATCTTAATGTGGTAAAATAAGAAACACAAAAAGGGCTGGAGAGATCGCTCAGCAGTTAAGGCACCTGCCTCCAGTGCCTAAGGCTCCTGGTTCAATTCCCCAGGACCCACATAAGCCAGACCCACAAGGTGGTGCCCCTGGTGCTCTCTCTCTAGCTCTCTCTCTCTCTCTCTCTCTCTCTCTCTCTCTCTCTCTCTCTCTCTCTCTCTCTCTCTCTCTCTCTCTCTCTGTATCTCTCTGCTTGAAAATGAATAAATAAAATATTTTTTAAAAAGAAACAAAAAAATCAAGGTAACATGGCTCCTCCAAAAATTATAAATGAAACAGTAATGACCTCAGGGAGACTGAATTAGATGGAATACTAGACAGAAATGATTGTGTATGTACTCAAAGAAAGCAAAGAAGTCAGAGGAATCAAAGTAGAAAATGAATTCCTTGAAGGAAAAATAGAGAAGACGGGAAATCAACAAAATAGGAGGTCAGTACAAGAGATGAGTAAGAAAATAGAAATACTGAAGAAATACCAGTCTAAAATACTGAAAATGAAAAAACACAGTAAGTCAAATTAAAAAAATCTCTATAAAAAGTCTCACCAATAGAATGGATCAAGGAGAGGACAGAATATCTGAGTTTGAAGAAGGACAAACTAATAAAAAGGTATAAGTGGGAATTCTTTCTCTCTCTGTCTTTCTCTTTCTTTTTTTCTTTCTTTCTTTCTTCCTTCCTTCCTTTCTTCACGCGGCACGTGAAGGGCATCTCGCCGCTGTGGATGATCTGGTGTTTGACGAGGTTGGAGCTGCGCGTGAAGGTCTTGCCGCACTCGCCGCACTCGTAGGGCTTCTCGCCGCTGTGGATTAGCTGGTGCTCCA
Source organism: Zapus hudsonius (assembly GCA_004024765.1). NCBI lineage: Eukaryota > Metazoa > Chordata > Mammalia > Rodentia > Dipodidae > Zapus > Zapus hudsonius. The sequence goes on along the minus strand of PVHP010053725.1, from coordinate 67 downwards.
GGAGCGCTAAGCTGCGCAGGAACAGCTTCCCGCACTCGTCGCACGCGTATGGCTTCTCGCCGCTGTG
>PVHP010053724.1:0-10671 GCA_004024765.1 Zapus hudsonius | reverse complement strand
ACTCTTTCCCCTCTCAGAAGGTGGGGAAGACCGCCTCTGAGGACTGGCGGATTGCCCGGGTCTCAGTCCTGCAATGTAACCTCAGCCACGCGGAGAGTCTGGAATCAGCCCCGGGGGATAATGGCGGGAGCCAGCCGGGGCGGGAGGGCTCGGCCCTCTGCTCCACAGGGGAGCAGAGAGGGAGGGAGAGTCCGAACTCAGGTTCGGCCGGTGTCCAAAGCCTGGATAGCAGTTGAGGGGGGTCAAACCTTTCGGAGAGTCCTGGCGAAGTTGTTACTCGGTCACCATCTTGCTCCGCCCCAATACATATTTTTTGAAATGTTCAACAACCTTGTCCAAAAGAGCAATGCAAAATAAAACTAAATTCAAATTCCATCTCACTCCAGTCAGAATGGCATCATCAAGAAATCAACAACAAATGCTGGTGAGGGTGTGGGGAAAGAAACCCGTCTCCATTGTTGGTGGGAATGTAAACTAGAAAGGCTTTGTGGAAATTAGTGTAGAGGTTCCTGGGACAGTTTAAAACATATCTTTCATCTGATTGAGCTCTTCCGCTCTTGGGCATGTACCATAATGAGTTGATATTTTACTATAGAGATACTTGCGTATCCATTTCTATGGTTGTATTCTCCATAGCTAGAAAATAGAATCAGCCTAGATACCCTTCAGCTGATGAATAGATGAGGAAAACAAGGTCCATATACACAATGGAGTTTTATTCAGCTGCAAATAAAACTGAAATGGTGTCATTTGTAGGAAACTGGGTGGCCAGGGAAAGGATAATAATAAGTGTGGTAATACAGGCTCAGAAAACCAAACACTGCATGTTCTCTCCTATGTGGCTCCTAACTACAATTGTTTAGATTTGCATGTGAGTTGGAGTAAAAGCCAGTAGCAGAGGCCAGCAATGGAAGGGGGCCATGAGAGTGGGAGAAGAGGGGAGGATTAAGGGGAGGGGACAGTAGATATGTAAATAGAGGAGAGAATATTTGGGGGGTGGCTTGGGGTAATGGTTTAAGTGGGGTTATGGGAGTAGGGAAAGTACAGGGTGGAAAGAAAGCTAATCAAAAGTAAAGATGTTATGAATAAGCCATATGGAAGCCGACTTCTCCATTAGTGTGTGTCTCACTAATTCCAGTGTGACCCTGACGCTGCAGAGTCAGCAGCAATTGCCAGAAAGAAGTTTCAGAAGTGCACTGCTTTCCAGCAGCTCCGGACAGCAAGCAAGTTAATAGGATTGCCTGTCTTCATTTCCCATCCCTGATGAAAATGTGGGTCTGCACATATTGGCGGCCCTGTTACTTAACATCGTGTAACTGAGCAGGCCAATGATTTGGCGGGATCGAAGCTCTGGCCCGACAAGAATGGCACCGCACGGCTCTGATGCAAACCTCCCAGGAGCGTCGCATCCCGGGGCAGAGACCGGGGCTGGGTCCGCAGCGCCTCCGCAGCGCCAGCAGAGGGCAGCAGAGGAGCGGGAATCGGCCTGCGGCTGTCATCGGGACCTGCACCAGACCCGCAGCTCTCAAGGCCGCGGCTCAGGGTCTCCTCCTCCCGCCTGTCGAGGGCGGGGCCTCCTCCCTGGAACTCGGCTCATGGAAACGCCTGCAGCTATAGGGCTGGTCTTGGGCCTGGCAGAGGATGGGAGCCAGGCTCAGGACTGACACTGTCAGGGTCTCCCGGTTTTAGAACCCAGGGGATCTGATGCCGCAAGACCTGAGCTCCTGTCACTTGAGAAAGGTGTCACCTTTCCCTTCTCCGGGTGGCATCAGCACGGTCCGCACCAACTCCATGGATGCTGCGCCGCACAAAGCGGCGAACCCAGCAGTTCCCTGCCTCCCAGCTCAGGGCTCCTCCCTGCTGACCCCAGGACGAAGGCCACCACCACTGACTCCCAGAACCACGGCTTTATGGTTTCCTCCAGCAGCTCTGCTGCGAGCACGTGAGACTGTGGGTTGCTGGAACCTTACTTTGACTCGGAAAGTCAGCATCTCAGAATTCAAACTCTTCCTTACTCCATACTTAGTTGTGTGGCTTCAAGCAAATGACTTAAACCTTTAACTTCAATATTCGTGTTGACACGGTGTACAAATAGGGCCATTTTGGGCGGTCTATAGACTCTAATCACTTTGGAATTCTTATAGAATAATAAGTAATCATTTTAATAAAACTGAAAGGTATTTTATTATATTGTCAAAATGATTCATTTTTTTCTTTTTTTTCTTTTAATTTACTTTTTTAAATTTATTGTCCATAATGAATTACAACAGTTAGTGGGCAAACAATGAGTTGTTATCCCCAATTCCCCGCTGCCCTCCCTTCCCCCCTCCACTGGATAACCTCCTCCATGGGCCGTCTGTATCAGTCCTTGTGACACAAAATGATTCATATTAATTTTGGTTTTTCAATTTCTTTTTGCTTTGGCGAGCTAATATCTTTCTTTGGAGTCTTGGCCTTTTTTGGCTTTTTGCTATAGAGCCGTAGACTCCCCCCCCCCACACCTGTAGGAGACCAACCAGCCACCACTTACTGTGATATTGAAGTGAGATGATCTATCCCAGGGACTTCAAAAAGATCTGTCACCCAATGTCATCCCAACTCCACAATGTGGTAAGTAAGTAAACCAGCCAAACCCAGCTCAAGGCCACCAGCTAGTGACGCTTCCCTCTGTCTGTGAATCGGAGTCACCTGCAGAATCTTGTAGGAGTCACTTGTAGGAATCTTGGTTCTGGTGCCATCTGCCCTACTGTCCCAGGGTGGGGTCTGGTCATCCTCTTTCCTGATGCTGTCCAGGGAACAATGCCAATGGACAAAGTCAAAATTTCAGAGTTCAGTAGAGGCCAAACCTTCTCCCTGTGCCTGGAAGCCAGGAACGTCTCTTTACCCAGAGAAACAAGAAGGTGTCCTTCACAGCAGCTGTGCTCAGAGGGTGGCCTCAAACCAGGAATGACATATCTTGAGAACTTGCAGGAAGAGCAGTCTCAAATTCACTGAGTCAGGCCACATTCTCTGCGAAGGCACATGCCTAGTAACCACCTTCTCCCTAAAAACCCCACTTCCTAAGTCAGCACCTTCTAGTAATGCCATTGAATTATGACTGTACAGGAAGTCCATGGATGTGGACAAGCCTTTATATCAAAATCACATGACCCTTTACATGGGTCTCATTCCTATTCCTAATGCCCACCTGCTTTCATTGCATCTGGCCTGTCTTCATTTATCACCAACAGTTCCCATACATTCGAAGGGTAGCTTTCAGAATACTATGAAACCTTTTAATCCACTGACAATTTAGGCACCCCTGGGCCTCCTCTAGGAGCGAGCTCCAATTGGCTGCCCCATTTCTCCAACCACTCCTCTGGGATCCCCTGGCTGCTGGCTAGGCCTGCTGCCTAGCAGTCGAGTGGAGCCCAGCTGCCTGGTCCTCGGCTGCCCTCTGCTGGTGGCCTTTCTCAGCAAAGCTTCTCTCCCAAAGATGCCAAGGAACCTTCTGGGTTCAAGTGTCCAAGAAATGTAATATGCTTGAATTTTCCCTTTTGACTTCCTTTCTGACTGTTTTTTTTTTCACCTGAAACAGAATCTAGTGAGAAAATTCAGGCTATTCTCTGATCAGATAATTTTTATTATCAGGAATGACCAGGAATGTCAGTAAGAAGGTAAAAAGTGAAATCTGTTCAGGAATGCCCCGTGGCAGGGAGAGTCAAGGATGATCTCATGGATGGGGCTGACATGTCACATGGCTAAGCCTCTGAGGATCCCATCTCTGCATTGCTACAGTCACTCATGCTATTTTGTTACAATACTGATGACATAACATTTCTTTAGTGTCCATCACAGTGGTAAGCGACTTCGGCCCCCCACTTTCTACATGAGGAAGATTGTTAGGTCAGAATTCAGGCTACATCTTAATCCTCTCCCCCAACCAGCCTCAAGAGAAGTGTCAACAAGAGTTACAGATAAAGACTCCCTCCTCAACAAGAGCCCCACCTGCTGTATCTCAGTCTGGCCTGAGGGACTGTCCTTCCTGATCCTTCCTGATCCTGAGAGCATGTGACCACCTGAGCCCTCCACCCAACCTCATGTGACCACCTGGGCCCCAACCCAAACATTTCCCCTTAAAAGCCCTGATATGAACCTGCCATGGGCTCTTTTCACCATCTTGGTGAAAATAGCCTGGCAGCTCACTTTTCCTACTATTAAAACCATTCCTTTCAAAGTGGTCTCTCATGGTGGTCATTTCCATTCTAACATCTGGTACCGAAACCTGAGATAAGGGGTCACCCCAATTGCCCATTTGGGTGACCAGAACCCCTTCCCGGACCACACGACCACCAAGTTGCCATCAACCCTCTGAAAGCCTTGGATCATCTGTCTGCCTGCCGGATCCCCCACCCACCATGTTTTGGTTTTGTTCCTCAGCTCTCCTTCATGTTTCCCTCTCTGTGTCTCTGTCTCTCTCTTTCTCTCTCTCTCTCTCCATCTCCCTCGGGCATCTGCCTCTCCTTCTCCTTGCTCTTGAAGAGTGTCCCTCTCTCTCTTGGGTTAGCCTGATCTTGGCTTCTGCCTCTCGTCTGAAGTCGTGCCAGCATGCCAGGTTGTACCCCACACCTGTTTCTGGGCTCACCCCAGGTGTCGGGACAGACACACTCCCGGCACCTCTGGGTCTCCCTCTCTCTGGCCTGACACACCCTGAGGGGCACCTCGGGCTTGTCTTGTCACCATGGGACACACTCTCACTGTAAACTTCCAAACCTGTCTCCTCCACCTTTACCTGCCTTCTCAAATACCTAAGGTCCTGCACCTTCAGGGTGATAGCTGGACCTCAGTACTAGCTGAACTAAGGGTCCATTTGCCCTAAAGATGTCACTCTTCACTTTAAATTATCACAGATTTGCTCAACTCCAGCCAGGCTCTCCTAGATGATATGAGGGACTCTTCTCTCTTCAGTCTTCCTTTGCTCTCTCTACTCGTCTCTCTCCTGCTTCACTCACTTCTGGCCAAGGCTCCCAGCTTCGGCTTTCCACCGAAGAGCTTGCCTCTTTTTCCTGTGTCTGTCTGTCTGTCTGTCTGTCTGTCTGTCTGTCTGTCTGTCTCTCTCTCTGTCCCACCAGCTGCTCTGAACCCCTCTACCCTCTTCTGCTCTCTCCCCAACACAGCTGCTCATGCTGGGGGATCCTAAACCTCCATGCCCCCTTCTCTATGAGGGCCTGCAGAACCTCAGGTAACTCTTCATTTAAACCTTGAATACTGAAGACAAAGGACAACACCATCAACAGCAGCAGCGGCCCAGCAGCGAGGTAGGCCACCCTCCCCTGCCCTCACTCTCTAAACTACCAACCATAGAGTAATGGTGCAAACCCCTGCTGGGTCAGCAGTCCAGACCACAATTGGCAGGTCCCTTGCCCCCATCCTGCTCTGCTCAGTGATAGGGATACACAGCCGACCCTACTCTCTTGGCTCCCCTGTCCTAGATTATTTGGGACATCACACTTTCCACCCCTCCCTCATAATGCCTTCTTGTCCTGCTGCTCTCTCCTCTCCCATTCTTTCACCTCTTATTTCTGCACTATTCTTCTCAGCCTGCCTCCTCTCTTGTCTCTTCCTCTTCCTCTGCACTCAAACACCCAGTCTGCCTCGTCTCACTTCAAGCCACCTCTGTCAGACAGGCCTCCTTCCCATCTACTCTTCCTGACAAAATCATTCCCAGATATGTCAAACATATTGATAAGTTATTTATGCTAAAAATGTTTTATTTTAAAATTTATGGATAAGGATGCTTCGGCTATGTTCTCCAAGAATGCAATGTCTGACTCTTGATGCTCAGTTACTTGCTCTGTTGATTAATAACAAAAAGTCAATTAGATATAGTTTCTCTTAATGCTGTAAAAGATGATTAAACTGACTTTTTAAGGTGCTCATCCAAACTATATTTCTTTGTCAATGTGTTGATAATAAGTCCTACATCGTATAAGAACTATAATGTTTTACTCTGTTTTGCTGCTCTGATATTTGAGACAACTGACTACTTAAGACCTTAAATAACTTCCTGATGTTTCTCTTCTGCTCCCATGACTAGCTGGTTCTATGGTGATCTGATCTATATTATTCTATAGCCACCTACTTAAATCAGTTTCTTGTACTATATTCACAAGTCCTTAAGGAAAATAATCATATGTTCAGGGATGAGAAGATGGCTCAGAAGTTAAAACACTTGCTTGCAAAGCCTAGGGACAAAGTGACACATATCTCAAGTTCATTGTGACAAGAGACACTGACACACCTATAGTATCTTTCTCTATCCCCCTCCTTCCCTTGCTTCTCTCTCCAAGTACATTCAATTTTTTTAAATGTGATCTTTTATTTTATATATTTAATATCTAAGTCATTGTTATGTTCAGGATGTATATTCAGTAAACTTCTCTCTCTCCTTACAAATACATTTACCTTTTTAAATGCATTCTTTCATAAATTCCCATTCCAACAGAGCCAATGATTGCCTAAAATCTAATGACCAGACTCTGCTCTTTTCTGGGCAATCACAGTCTCTATCTAGATTTTATTTAAACAATTGTCTTATATTGGGTATTTCAGGTCTATTGCCTTTAGATAAACTAACTCTTTAAGATATATTCCCTGCTTTAGGGTACAACCTCAAGCTACATCATGGCCTTCATCTGACAAAAATAATTTCAGCCTCTGTGGTTGTGTTTCCAACCTCTCCTGGGTAATTGGTATGTTTGAAAACATAGATGTCAAGATTTATAATGTCTTGTTTGTTTCTGATTTCCAGATTAGATCAATTTATTTGGATTTTATTATTAAAATAGTGTTTTCAGAACTGATAATATGTTCTATCTGTATTTATAGTCATGAGACATTTAAATCTACTTTCATACTTCAATTATGGCCTACACTATCCCAAGACAAACAAACTTAAATGTTGTATATTAAAAGTTATGCCATTCTTCTAGACACGTTTATTAGTCAGTTATAGGTGGATATACTTATCCTCTGAGTTAAGACACTCCTTAACAGGATGGATCACACTGACTCTCTGGTTGCCTGCCTTTCTGATCAGGAAAGACATGGAAATCAAGAAACAAAATCAGTGTACAGTCTAAATAGGCAAAAAGGCCTGAACTCATCCTAACTGCCAACACCAGTGCTGGAGAAGCCACAGTGCTCCTCCCATGTCCCTAAAAATCCTCCTTGAAGTGCCAGGAGTAACCCCTAAAAAACAGATATATACTTATTTAAATTTTGGCTTCCTACTGGGACTTAAACACTCAGAGAGAAATGTATAACCAAAAACATAAGATTAAGACCTTTACATGTTGGGCCCTGCCCTTCTATAATCTAGCTCTATAATGTGGTTACTTTCAAATCTTTCTCTCCCTCCTTAGATCCAAGGACAACATATATTAAAAAAAATCTTAAGGGCTGGAGAGATGGCTCAGAGGTTAAGGCACTTGCCTCCAGTGCCTAAGGCCCTGGGTTCAATTCCCCAGGACCCACGTATGCCAGACCCACAAGTGGCCCTGGTTCTCTCTCTCTCTCTCTCTCTCTCTCTCTCTCTCTCTCTCTCTCTCTCTCTCTCTCTCTCTCTCTCTCTGTATTTCTCTGCTTGAAAATGAATAAAATATTAAAAAAAAATCTTACAATGCTCACATGCAGACTGTTGTCTGTAGATACCAAACAAGCTCACAAGCAGCTCTAAGCTAATCTAAGGGAGCTCTCTCTCTTCCCCACTCCACGGATATTATTCATAACTCCACTCTCCCTCACCCTCTCCCTCTTGAATCAGCTTCATATTATCAGTCACACTGCTTGTGTCCTGTGCCCTTCACAGTAAGGGTAAGCCTAGTGGCTTCCATAGCTGCCACCGGGCTGGCTGCAGGGGTGCTAGGCTATAGCCTTCTCTCCTATGAATCGCTCTCTACAGAGCTAAGCATGGCTGTCCAAGGCTCCACAGAGGCCTTATGATTACTACAAGAACAGCTAACTTCTTTAGCATCTATTGTCCTACAGAATAGAAGGGCGCTGGATCTGTTAATGGCTGACAAGAGTGGGGCTTGTCTCTTTCTAAACAAGAAATGATGTTACTATATGAATCAGTCAGGTAAAGTGGAGCTTGAAATAAAAAACTCAAAGACCTAGCTAACCAGCTTCAGGTGGGGTCCATATAGCCTTGGCTTGTGCCACTTTTAGGACCAATAACAGGGATAAGTTTCATACTTCTCATGGCCCATGTTTCCTGAAATATGTCCAAAACCAGGTACACTACTTTACTCACAAAAAATTTAATCAGCTATTAATGACTTCTTCTTACCAGCCTGTTGTCACATCTGAGCCTGACTCCATCCCTGGACCCTGAAACGGCCATCTCATCCAAGCCTCCCCTGGACACATTTGCCCCACTGTCAGCAGGAAGAAGCCACACTGAGACTTCGCCCATAATCCATAACAAAAGGCTGGGAAGTTAGGTCGGAATTCAGGCTACACCTTGATCCTCTCCCCCAACCAGCCTCAAGAGAAGTGTCAACAAGAGTTATAGATAAAGACTCCCTCCTAAACAAGAGCCCCACCTGCTGTATCTCAGTCTGGCCTGAGGGACTGTCCTTCCTGATCCTTCCTGATCCTGAGAGCATGTGACCACCTGGGCCCCAACCTGAACATTTTCTCCTTAAAAGCCCTGATATGAACCTGCCATGGGCGCTATTCTCCATCTTTGGTGAAAATAGCCTGGCAGCTCACTTTTCCTACTATTAAAACCTTTCCTTTCAGAGTGGTCTCTCGTGGTGGTCATTTCCATTCTAACAGAAGATGTCTCAGAGGAACTGCATGACTCATCCAATAAGAAGCAGAAAGGGAGAATTGACCAGAATTTAATGTAAATTCACATTTTGATGTCCTAACCCCCCTGGTAGCTCATTTGGAGACAGACCAGGTTATCTTGGTGGTGGTGGCGGCATTAGTTTGTTTTGTTTCTGCTTTTTGAAACAGGATCTCAATTAGCCCAGGCTGGCCTTGAACTCCAGGTGAACTTCCTACTCACCCAGCTTTGGAAACAGGTTCTTGAAGATGTAATTGTGCTAAGCTGAGGTCTTTAGGGTCCAGTATGACTGGCGGACTTAAAATAAGAAACCTGGCTACAGAAGTGTGTGAAGGGAGGACGAAGTGAGATGCAAAGTGACAAAGGACAACTCTCCAAGAAGAGTAGCTCCAGAAAACCCAGCTTGCTGCACCTCACCAAGAAGAGCAGCTCCAAAGGACCTGGCCTGCCACACCTCACCAAGGAGAGCGGCTCCAGAGGACCCGGCTTACCACACCTCACCAAGAAGAGCAGCTCCAGAAGCTTGTCATATCTCACCAAGGAGAGCGGCTCCAGAGGACCCAGCTTGTCACACTTCCATCTTCAACTTGTCCTTAGAAACATGGGAAATTCCATGTCTGTGTTGAAGCCACTTGAGCTCCTTGCACTTTGTAATGGCAAAGTGTGACCTGGACCTAAACCCACGTGTGGCTCACCTGTGGTCTTTGCTCATCCAACCACTGCCTAATCCTTGAGAAGGTAACTATCAGCCATTGGCGTGGGTGTGGTGAGCTACAATAAGCACTCACCCAGGTGAATGTGTCCTTATTTTCACCTTCCATTTCATTCCTTTCATCATTTCAACAACCAAACAGCCTTCCTTTATAGAGTACCTCAAAAAAAATTCTTCATGTGTTTTTTGGATATTGGCTTTTTCCCTTTCTGGCCAGACTGTCAAATTTCCCTTTAATACTTAAACATTAACCCCCCTCAGGTACAATTTAATCTAAAATTGTTTTCATTCACCATCCTGTGATCACAAACATGCCCTGTTTTTCACTCATCTATCTGATCTGGCTCACATGGATTCATTTTCAATAGTCTCTTCTACTCATGGGAACTCTAAATAACCACATATTTTTCATATTAAAAAAACCAGATAGTTATGTTCTAGCTAACTTTTTCCAGTAAACAACAAGATAATTCATATTGCCCCTTTTGGCTAAGCCCTGTGATTAGCTAATGGTCTTGCAAATTCTGAAAAGGATCATCTAGTTTTTGCTAACTTGGAAACTTGCTCTTTTTATATACACGCTTTTTTTTCCCACTCTAAGGCATCAAAAAACTGACCACCCTTCCATCCGTTTGCCATTGCGAATGAAATAGCAGCTGCTTATTTTTGGATCCCACTTCCTTTGGCTTACCCCCTCTTTAGTGTACTCATTTGTTTTTTGAAAAGTTTATGTTAATGCCTTTCTGGCATTTTGAGGTCAGTAGGCAGAATCCAAAGAGTATATTCCTGTTGCATCATGGGAGGAAAATACCACAGAGATTTCCAGAGACTGTACAACCCACCTGAGGTTTTTTTTTTTATGACTCAGAAACTAAGGCTGTCTCTGTGGACTACGCAGTCAGGACAACCACAGGACTGATCTCACTCCTCCACTGCTGAAGATAGACATCTGGAAAGAAGTATTTATTCTGTACAATCAAGAAGGCGTTTTGGAGGCTTCTAAGGGGATGGGGTCCTGGGGCCTCTGAACCCAGCCTACAGCCCACTTTCAGTCATGGAGCCCAATTGTACTCACCACACTTCTTAGTTGGAAGGAACAGGAAGTAACTCTGAATGACATAAGCAG
>PVHP010053723.1:0-10670 GCA_004024765.1 Zapus hudsonius | reverse complement strand
TTTTCCTTTTGACCTAGACCAGAAAGAGTCACTGCCTGCTTCTCTTAGAACTAGACATCAACAGGGAGCCTGGCACAACCTCCACCTGCGGGTGAATTCCGCTCTGGTCTCAGCTTCCTTAGCAGACCGATAATTTCATCCACTCTGTAAGTTAGTTGTAATGATAAATGTCTTAATAGGGTAAGTTTGAGTTCTACAAGAAAGTAAGTGCTTTATAAATTAGGGGTGTTGCTATTGTTTTTCCTTTCAGTTTTAGAACTATGAAAAGGGAAACATCCAACAGGAAAGAGGATCAGGGGCATCACCTCAAAGCGAGATATGAAGTCCTTCAGGTTTGGGAACGCATCCAGGCACTTGGGCTCAAACACTTGGGTTCTCTCAATCACATCATAAGCGAGGAAATCCACAAAGGTGATCTGCAGGATGCTGAGGGTGAGTGGGCTGGAAACCTGTGTGGGGGGGGTGAAAACTCCTCTTCACCTCCCTCCCCTTTACCTTGTCGCCTGCAAACCATGGCCGCTTCCCTAGGAACTGTGAGAAGAGCTTCATTGTATCAGGGAGATCCTTCAGGAACTGTGGCTTCAGTTTCTCCTGAGGTTGAAAACCTCTGTAAGAGAAGGCTGGCCATGCAAGGATGTGCCAGTCCCAAGTGGGCAAGGGAGTGGGCATCTTCCTGAGACTGAGCGTGGGTCTATATCCCAGCTCTTAATGCATCACCCTTACAGGCCATACGTTGCTATGTGTCGGGGTGAAGGGAAGTCAGACAGGAATCTGCTGTCCCGGAGGCTCACCACTGATATTCCAACCACCTCTTGTGGGTCACCCTCAGTATACAGGCACCTGGAAGCCTCCGGACTCAGATGTGATGCAGAATCAACGACGCAAACTAGAAAAGCACTCTAGAAAAGAAGCCGAATGTGCCACCTACTGGGGTGACAGTAAAGGATGTGTGGACCTTGGTGCAGTTTCCAAAAACATGAAGTGAATCGGAGAGGGCAAAAGGATAGAGGAGGATTGAAGGCCTTTGGTCAACTATGAAATACTTATTGGGATACTTATACTTATTATTTTCCCTGGAGATATCAAGGATACGCCTCTGAGAAGCCAGTTGAGAAAAGTTCCCAGGCATGGGAGCCCTTCCAGCCCCAGCTTATATGGCCTTTCCTCATAGTTTCTGGGAGTATTACAGAAGCAGTGATGATGTCAGCCAACTGAAAGACCCAACAAGGGACAGATACCAGTGGTCAGAGCTGATGGGCTCCAAACAAAACATTATTGTCGGGGTCTGGATGTTGTATTATGGAGAGTCTCTGTTGGAAGCTAAGGTTGGTGGGAGTTCTTTGGGAGTTTCATTTGATGACTGAGGTTTGAGAGTCACTATGTTGGTGTGTGTGTGTGTGTGTGTGTGTGTGTGTGTGTGTGTGTGTGTGTGTTTGGAAAAGTTGATTGGTTTTTGGAGACAGGGTCTTACTAGTCCAGGATGGCCTCAAATGCCATCTTCCTGCCTCATCTTCCTGGGTGTGCAACCATGATCAGCTCTGTTGGCAGTTTAGAACACCTCTGAAGAGTGAGTAGCACTAAGGAAGCTAAGTGGCAAACACAAACAGAGCAGACAGCAAAGCAAGGAAGGCTACAGGCCCCCTTTCCAATCCTGCCATATCCTGTGGACTCACAAAGTCTGGGCTGTAGCAAAGCCTGGCCAGCACCATGCGGGTGTCCATAAGCTGGTTCTCCAAAATGTCAATACGAATCCGCTCCTCTTCTGTCTCCCCACCTGCAGCACACACAACACAGACTCACTCACCCTCAACCTCACCCACACACCAGCCAAGCCCAGGTGGATGACCACTGTCCCCTACCCCCTGCAACCAGCCCCACTCACACAGGTTGTGCTTGCGAGCAATGTAGCGAAAGATGGCGTTGCTCTGGGTGATCTTGTGGGCCCCATCAATCAAGTAGGGCAGCTGGAAGGACAAGCAGGGACAATCAGATGGAATACAGTGTGCCAGCCTCCCTTCCCTGGACAGACATAGGACTTGGCATTCCATGTGCCTGGTCATAAAGATACAGCAGACTGAATGGAAGAGCTGGGACAGACCATCACAGAAACAGTGTAGACCACCAATAATCGAAGGAGTAGAGCAGAAGCCCTGATTTGTGAATCCCCTCCACTGGACAAGGAGAGGAGTTGTGGACACCATCATGTTCCCCAACCCGTCTCCCTTCCCCTGCACCTACATTGGGAAAGTCCAGACCCAGCTTGAATTTCTCATTCAACCATTGTCTTTGGTCGTAGTCAGGAGCTGTGAAAATAAGATGATATGAAAACAAAGTTTCCCTGTGTAGAAACCCGGTTTACCAAGGAGTCAAGGACAAGGCCCTCCACCCCAACCACAGGCAATGGATCAGCAATGTGACCCACTCAGCCTGAGGTAGCAAAAGAGATTATAAGGTCTGTGGGCTCTAATCACTCAGGTTTACAAAACATTTAGGCAAATGCTAAGGGAACCAAACCCAATTATTGAACAAAGGGTTCTGAAATCTTTTCTTAGTCACTTCTGTTGGAGGACCAAACTACTCCTCAAAGAGGTTTCTGGAAGGAGCAGAGTCCAGGCCCAGGTGAAGGAAGCCTACAGAATGATCAATAAGGACCCAGATATGGGTTGCTAGGTGCTAATAGGCAGGAGTTGGAGGGTGTGTGACTGAAAGGGTGTCATTACCATCCCCCATGGTGTATCTCTTCTCCTCATAGCTTGAGTCTGTGTATTCCAGGAGCAGGCGGATGCCATGAGCCAGCTGTGAGAGATGACCCATGATAGAGGTCAGGGATGGTGGGATTCAACCTGGGTGATTCCACCTCCTGCAGATGAGCCCCACCTCTACTCCTAAAATCAGCACTTCCTTTGTAAACACACACGCAGGCCTGCAGACAGGCACAGAGGGCTCCAACAGTTGCTGGAGAGGATCCATCTCCTAGAACCAACTCCCAACCTACTCGGCCCCTCCTCCCAGCCCCACCCCCCCATGCGGACCCCTCACTCACTCCTCGGATGTCCCAGTAACCCAGTGTCATAGGCATGGTGTCCGTGCTGTGGGGCAGAGCTCGAGAGCAGGATCTCAGCCAGGCACCAGCTTAGTCGGAGCAGAGGCGGGGTGGCCTGACTTCCGACCTTGGGAACACTCCTTTCCTGCCCCCAATTCCCACCAATCCCGGGTTCAGGATCCAGAGACCAGGCCCACCCTTGGAGAGAACTGTTGGCCAAGCAGCCCAGAGGCTTGTTTAGACACCCAAGCTTAGGTCTCCTGGCCAGCACCCGCGCCCTCCCCCTTCGCTGGCTCCCTTCCTCCCCTTCTCTCTTGGCCCCTGAGCTGTGGAGTGTCCGCCTGAGACACTGTAGGGTCTGTCCTAAGAAATCACATGGCATGCAAGGCTCTGCTAAGGTGGGTAACTCAGAGACACCCTGGTCTGCTCAGTGTCTGCGAAGCCCCCAAATAGGTTGTCCGGGAGAGGCTATGGTGACCTCTGAATCTTCCAGTTTAACACGAAAAGTCAAAATTTCTAGATCCTGTCAACAATATGATTTTTAAGGTCATGAAAAGTAGAATACTAACGTTGAAAGACATAGGACAGAAATGCTAGATTAGTGTTTATCCATTTATTGAAAAAATTTCCATTGCCATCCCACACACATGAGTTCGTGAATAAGATGTTCCTTTAATTGTCTGCAGTTTGTCTGTGAAAAACAAGTCAAGTGGGAACTCCAGGGAGAGATATGGAAAATATGGAGGCGTCTTCATGTTCTCATACCTGAGAGAAGCTGAGAAAGAGGGAGCTGGCATGGGTCCCGGAGCACAGGAGCTCCAGGGGGAGGGAGCAGCTCTGCAGAAGGAGGAGAAGGACTGCAACAGGTCCTCAAAGGCCATCATCCCTGTGGGTGACAGGAGACCAGGGACACTAGGCAAGAGGTCTGACACTGGGGCCGGTCTTCAGTAATGACCTCAAAAGAAACTCACCTCAGTGTTGCCTAATTCTGTGGACCTTTGTGGGCCCTGCCAACTACTCACTGTGGGCAGTTCTAAGTGTTAAAAGGGACACTGTCCAGAAAAAAAATCAAAATATACTAAGTAAGATTAGGCTTAAATCCTGTATAAACCTCCATAAATCTTTCCAGGTTTACAGCTAATAAGCTAATCCCTCAAGGAAAATTCACAGAAATTCTACCTAAGTCAGAATTTATTTTTGAAAGACTTAATTTATTATGAACATTGACAGACAGTTTAAAATGTGTCATCTTTTTGGCCAGGCATGGTGATTTACACTTACAGCCATCAGGAGGTTTTAGGTAGGAGGATTACTATGAATTCCAGATCAGCCTGAGCTAGAGTGATACATACATATTCATACATACATACATATGTCCTTTTTCATGAATAAAAGAAATCTCTTAAATATTGTCTGGCTAAACATAGCAAACCCAGGAGAAAAGTAAACATGTTCTTCAATCTGAAAATAAGAAAATAAAAGCCATCATTTGCAAGATGCAAGTTGGAATTAAAGGGAAAATTCTCCCTATATGTCTAATTTATTATGACAGACAATAAAACAATACAAGTAGAGCTTTCTTGAAGTTAAATCAAGGTTAAAAAATGATACTGATAATCAGTTTTCTAAAATTTTTAAATTGTTAAAACATTGTTCTAACATCAAAAATGAAAGTAAATTGCAAGTTAGTAAAATTAGGGCTTTAAAAAATTCCTTAAAGCCAGGCGTGGTGGCGCACGCCTTTAATCCCAGCACTCGGGAGGCAGAGGTAGGAGGATTGCCGTGAGTTCAAGGCCACACTGAGACTACATAGTGAATTCCAGGTCAGCCTGGACTAGAGCGAGACCCTACCTTGGAAAAAAAAATTCCTTAAGTATCAGTAAAATGATTTTCAAGTTAGGGAAACATTTTTTTCATCTATATGCTTCAGCCCAAATACAAATAAACTCACAAGCACATGTTTTTTAAAAAAATCAATATTGAGCTGTAGAGATGGCCTACTTGCAAAACCGATAACCCAGGTTCAGTTCCTCAGTACCCACGTAAAGCTAGTTGCACAAAGTGATGCAGGCATCTGGAGTTAATTTGCAGTGTCAAGAGACCCTGACATGACCATTTTCTCACTCTCTCTTCCCTTGCAAATAAATGATATTTAAAAAATTAATATCTATATCCATTCTATTCAGAAGTTTCCACACTGCTTACTATAGTGGTTGTCCAAGTTTGCATTCCCACCAGCAGTAAAAGAGGGTTCCTTTCCCCCCCCCCTCCTCCTCTCCAGCATCTATTGTTGTTGGATTTTTTTTAATGATTGCCATTTTGACTGGAGTAAGATGGAATCTCATTGTAGTTTTGATTTGCATGTCCCTGATGATTAAGGATGATGAACGCTTTCTTAAATGAGAATTAGCCATTTGTGTTTCCTCCTCTCTGAATTCTCTGTTGAGATCAATGCCCCATTTTGTGAGATGGCTGTTTGATTTATTATTATATATTTTTTAGTTCTTTGTAAGTTCTAGATATTGGACCTCTCTCTGTCTGTGATATAGCTGGAAAATATTATCTCCCAGTTTGATGATGGTCTATTGTCTCTGACCCAGCTATCCCTCTACTAGGCATCTACCCTCAAGATTTCATGCCTCAGCAGAGACATTTGCTCAACCATGTTTATTGCAGCTCAGTTATAGCTAAGTTAATAGCTAAGAATTGGTCCTCAAAACAAGACAGACAGGTTTCTGTCAAGGCCCTTGAATACCCACCCCAGTCCAACAGTATGATCCTATTGCTGAAGAAACAACAGAAAGTCATGGCACAGCACCAAAAGACCCTGCGAGATCCAGAATGGTAACCAGCTTTCAGGTGGTAGCATGTGTAGTGCTGGAAGGTGCTACATGAGCTGCCAGGGGAAATTGGTCAATGATATTTGGAGAAAGACGAGGCCACTGATATACAATTCAAACTAATGTCATGAAAATGCTGAACATACTGCTTTATGGTAGAGATCAGCAAGTCAAAAAGTGATGACCTATGCAATAGTGGTGCCAAAACCTGGGGGGTAATCAACAGCTATCAAATTGGCTAAGAGATCCACTTAGTGACAAGGAATGCTTAACTGGAATTGGGATCCAGGACAAAATCTTATGGGGACCAAAAACCCAGGCTCCAAGGAAAAATTCCCACTACCAAAGATTCACAGAGGGGCTACACCCAATAGAATCTTGCCAAATTAGCAATGTGTGTCTCATTTAACCCATACTGATCTCACTCTCCGATGGGAGATTCTGTTTGTATTTTTCAGAAGGCAGTGAGAGAGTCATGGTCAATCCAATTCTAACAAGAAGCCATGGGATTATGGCTGGCTTCCCAGCAATAGATGAACCACCCCTGGCCTATCATGTAGGCCCCAAATGAAACCTATGAGAAAGTGATGTGATAAACAAGAGACCTATCACCACAGCAAGTCAGATAACCCAGGTCAACGAGACAGACACCAACAATATCCAACACAACCCAAGCAGAGTTCAGAGCATTTAGGATCTCAACAATAAAGCAGACTTAAAACTCACCCACCATGACTCAGGGAACTGAGCAGAAGAGGGGCAGAAAGAATGTAAGAGCCATGGTGGGGGAGAATATCCAGAGACATCGTCCCCCCTTAGCAATAACACACAAAGCAGCAGGGGGAACTGGCTACCTCTAGAGCAATTCATAACCCCCTACTCCATGGACTGACCCCAGGCTACCCAGTGGATTGGGGACAGGGAGGAGGGAAATGGGATACTATCATAAGATTTGCTCATACAATGTATCTAATTATGGATAATAAAGATATCAATAAAAAGTATCTAAATGAAATGATGATGTATCATAAGAAAAACAAAAGAGAAAAGCACGGTGGTGTACACATAATCCCAACATTCAGGAGCTGAGGACAGAGGACTGGAGCTAATTCTTGGCCAATCAGGGTTACACTGCAAACCCCAGGCAGTCTCAGAAACAGCTATGAAACCCTGCCTTAAAGAGCAAAATCAAAAACAGAAAATAAAGAAGGAAAGACTGAAAGAATGATGGAAAGAAAAGACAAAGGATTCTTGTTCTAGAATTTAGGTTATGAATTTTCAAAGAGAAATGTGTTATACAATTGTCATTATATGTCTGGCAGGAATGGACTACCTGAGAGATAGCAATAATGTACTATGCATTTCCAAATTCTAGAAGAAAGATTTGTCAAGCTTGCTGGCATATCTTTATCCTTTTTGGAGAACTTTTTGCTAAAGTCTTTTCCCAGTTTTTGAGTGGGACTTTTTAGTTTTTCTGGTGGTTGCAGCCATTTATGTTTGTAAATGAAGTTCCATGGGAATAAGCTCCATCCATTCATGCATGATTTATAGCTGCTTCTACATGACCAAGACAGAGATGAAGAAACATGATGGAGACCTTTTAAGGCTAAAATATTGGCCAGTAATGGGAAATATCTATAGATCTCTGTTCAAGATTCATATCTATTTAGTCTGGTTTAATATTTTTGGCTCCTTTTTTAATCATTTTATTTATTTACAAGCAGAGAGAGAAAGAGATAAGAAAGACAGAAAGAGAATGAGTACAGCAGGGCCTCTAGCCACTGCAAACAAATTCCAGATGCATGCGCCACTTTGTGCATCTGGATTTACGTGGGTATTGAACCCAGGTTGTTAGGCATTGCAGGCAAGTGCCTTAACCACTGAGCAACCTCCCCAGCCCTAGAGCCATCGTCACAGCCCCCTTTTGGCTCTTGTTATAGTGTGTACATGGGTGTATGGATGTGTGAGCCCCACAGGCACCATATCCCATGTGTCAGAGGTGATGGGAGTAAGAGAGGAATACAGTACTTCCCCTGAACCTGTCAACACCAACCCCTCTTCTGTGGGCTAGACTTAGGAGTGCACAGTCCGGATTCAGCTTCTGGTGGAACTAAAGAAGCAAAATGGGCAAAGAGCTCTAGAAGAAAGGCAGAAAGTCATCTTCTGATCAACGCTAGGCTATTATTCCTATCAGGAATAATATTCCCAATATTCCTATTAGGAAGTGACCCTGATTCCTTTTGTTATCACAGGCACAGCTCTGGGAAAAGCTAAGTCAACCTTACCCAATTACACCCTCAAGTGATACAGGAATTCTGGGTTCCTTATATACCATTGCATTGAGAATATGGGGTGTTCCTGGATCCTTATCCCATGAATTCAAAGAATGAAATCCATAGACCAGAGAATAAGGTTCAAAAAGATTTTATTATAGCTTAAAGCCTTAATAGGAGGAAGAGAAGGGAGGCTTAAGCCTAGAATTTAAGAGAAGGAAGCAAGATAGAGCTCTTGCCCAGGAAGGCCCACCGTGAGATTCATATCTGGTTTCTTTATGGAAAGTGGCTACATGAGGAAGGCCAGGTTTGCAAGTTTTTTGCATTTTTGGTTTTTTTGTGTTTGATGAACCCCATGGCTGGTTTAGCCAGTTTACTCCTGATGCCAGGAGTCTGAGTGTCAGGAATTTTGGAATTCTCTAAGAAGGGAGTGAAGGACTCCCTAAGGGGACAGAGATAAGGAAGGGCCAGATTCTCAGATGTTTCTGACCTGTAGTAAAATGTAATGACCTAAATTTTTCCTACAGGCCCAAAGACAATTCCTGCACTTAGGAAAGAGAAAGCTCTTCACTTTGGGGCCATCACCCCTAAAATGCCTAGCCAATCTGAAACAGGGTGAGCTGGGGGTTAGAATTTAGATAATGCCCAGCAAAATTCTAATGAACCCCAAAATTTGAGGTGTACCCGGATTCTTGTCTACAAAGTTAAAGAATTAAAATCATAGACAACAAGATAGTAAGGTATAGTGGGAGACTTTATTATTTAAGGGAACATGGGGAGTTACAGAGTTCTCCAGCTACAAGTGTGGGGAAAACACGTGTCAGAGAGTTTAACAGAACTTATGCTGTTCAGCTAAACAAACAGAAGAAGAAAAAGATAACAGAGGGCTCCCATCATGAGAAGGAGAGGTTCATGAGGGAAAATATCTGGAGCCTTCCTCTACCCCAGGCTGGGGTGGGGGTGGCCTTACCTTCTTAAGGCCAGGAGATTCAGAGGTCCTTCTGCCAACCTGGCATGTGGGGGAGAAAGGCTTTTTTCTAGGAAAGTTAATTTAAGTTTTCCCCAGGAGAGTCAGAGAGATAACCCTACCTACTGTTGTGAAAATTGACTAAACCAGTAATCCTAACAGAAGCCCTGGATGGGTGGTGGGCCTCATTCTCCCTGAGAAGTTCAGAGTTCACTATATGACTTGAGTCACCATATCCCACACATTCCCTCAAAGTACAGTTTTTCTTCTCCTTTCCTTGAAAGTCCTTAAAATCTCCTTCCTCCCCATAGTCAAGTTTCTGAAACTTCTTTCTCTTTTGCTTTAGAGTCCTCCAACCTCTCCTGGCATTAAAACTAAAATCTTGAGACAAAAAGCTGTCTGTCTCAGTGCTCTGTCGTGAACCCCAAACCTAACAGATCTAACAGTATTATCCTAGCAAGAGCATGCACACACAGGCCAGACGTGGGCAACCTGACTACTGACAGGTATGGGCAGGCGAATTCAGAGGGGGCCGGCCTTAGGAGGACAGCTCCAAGCTACTCAGGAAGTTCGGGCCCCACTTGGTACCCTTCTCTCACCAGCGGAAGTCCCAATAACCCAGTGTCATAGGCACGGTGCTAGTGCAGTTAGTGGTCAGCAGGGCAAAGCTGGGACTTCATCCTGCTGCATATCAAGTATGTACTCAGCCCTGTGGAGGTCCAGTCCCTCTGCTCCCCTCCCCCTTTGTCCTTCTGGCAAATCGCCCTCCTCTGAGTCTCTAACCCTAAACCTGGAAGTAGGGAGAGTAAGATCTAATGCAGCCTTGATCACAAGGCCCTTGGAACTAGGATTGGGCTCTTTAGAAGCCAGATGTAGAGGGCTTGTAGGCTCTCCTATCCCAACAGCACTTCTTTTCCTCCCTTCAATATGGGTTCACAGGAAGCTTGCAGTGACCTTGAAGATGGACCAGAGAGGGGAAAAAAACAGCAATACTCGTCATTCCTTCTCCTCCTCTTACTGCTTTCTAGACAGCAAAGAGCCTGCACTTCTGGGAAGCTCAAAATGCCAGGGTTCCAGCAAAAAGAAATACCCCAACCCAAGGGTTTAGCTAAGCATCTATCACTGGAAGACAAGAACTCTGACCTATCTTTAAAAATACAAGGGATGACATTGTCATCTCTGTAGAAACAGTGAAATAGGAAGGTCCCCAGGAAAAGGGACAGAGAACAGACAGTCTCTGCATTTTCCTTTAGGGAATTATAGGACCAGCCTTTGGGTCATCTGGCTAGGGATTATAGGAAATAATTAGTATTTTGGCTGTGTTTGTGAATCCAAACACAAGAACCACACACAGGGTGCAGGGAATCTGAGGGGCTCCATCACCAAGGACAGCTTTTGGCTGGCAGAACCCAGAGTTCAGTGAACTTGATTAGAAAGAGACAGCAGGATGCTGTCAGGAAGGACCCTGGAGGACTCTGCACAGGACACAGGAGCCTTACCTGGTGGAAAGGCTGCCATTGGCACAGGGGGCACAGATGTGTCTCTTT
>PVHP010053722.1:0-10677 GCA_004024765.1 Zapus hudsonius | reverse complement strand
GAGGAAAGCATTTATTGAAACTACAGATTGAGGGGAAGTTCCATAACAGTGAAAGAGGCTGGCCCTCTTTCACAGGTCCAAGCAGAGAGAAAAACCCATCACCTACACCACACACAGAACAGGGAACAGAGGCAAGGAGAGAATTTCTACTCCTTTATATAGTTTAGGGTAGGGTCTTACAACCATATCCTAGACTTAATGGCTTCCTGAGTCTCTGGAATTTCCTTCCTGCATGGCCCACAAAGGAAAGGATGTTTACTTCTAGGTTCTTTGAGCTTCTTTACATCTTGCCCCTTGCTGAGAGGCTGCCTTCCTGTAAAAATCCTCAGAGACCCACCCAAGATAATTAAAAAGATCCAAGTTGACAACAAAACCTAACCATCACAGCGCTGCTTTCTCTTACAAATATCTGCCAGGTCAAAGTGAGAGGTGGCAGCTGGGTAAGGCAAGGATTCACACTGAGCCAGGCTGTGATCCCTGTTGGCTCCACTTCCCCTTTGTCTAACCACAGCTCAGTGGATCAGGAAAACACAACCGCCCATTGACAGGCCTAAGCCATGACCTTGGTTGAAGATCAAGAGCAGCAATGAACAAGCCCACAGATTTCTTCTTGGGGGCGGGGTGTGTCTATCCCCATCGACACAGCACAGTACCTTCCTTGTGCTGAGTGCTCAGTAAATGCCAGCTATGTTTATCTGATATGTAGATTGTTGACAATTAAGATGAAGAACAAAACAAAATGTCATGATGACAGACTCATCCGTTAAAGTGACATCACATACTAAACTAATCTGCAGACATCCCACTGGTGACTGAACTTTATTAAATGCCATGTGCTGTATTAAGCCTGTGCATGTAATTACCTCACTGAATCTTTACAAGAGCCCAGTGGGAAGATTGAACTAACCCTTGTTTACTAATGAGGAAGTCATACCTCATGAGTGGCTCTGTCAGGGTTCCCTTTCCTGGTAGGTGCACTCAGGAGGCAGTGGTAGGAGGATCACTGTGAATTTGAGGTCAGCCTGGAACTAGAGTGAGCTACAGGTCAGCCTGGGCTAGAGTGAGATTCTGCATCAACCCACCCACCCCCAAAAAAAAGCAAGAGCATATTGGGCTCTTGAGTGCTTGTTTGCCCTGGGCAGCTGGAACTCAGGCGAGTTTACTTGTTCTGTCTGCTCAAATTACCACCATAATATTATCCTGGAGTGCTAATGCATCCCCCATCTGAATCAACAACACTGCTTGAACTTGTGAACCTAACATGATCAAGGACAGTAGTCATGTTTCATCCAATGCCCAGGCATCAGGTGTGCTTTCTACTACCTGTTCTGAATTGGGAGTCGCTCCAGGGCTCCAGAGCTTGGGGAAACTTGAGAATGGTATTATTCAGGTGTCTCAAGAAACAGGAGTAGTGGGGCTGGGGAGATGATTCAGCTGTTAAAGGCACTTGCTTGCAAAGCTTGCTAGCCTGGGGTTCCATTCCCCAGCTACCCACATAAAGCTGGATGCCAAAATTAATGCAGGTATCTGGCATTCTGTTTGCAGCGACAAGCGACCCTGCCCCCCCCCCACATGCACTCACGCATGTGTGCTTGCAAATAAAAAATAATAAACAGAGCTGGGCACATGCCTTTAATCCCAGCACTCGGGAGGCAGAGGTAGGAGGATCACCATGAGTTCAAGGCCACCCTGAGACTACATAGTGAATTCCAGGTCAGCCTGGGCTAGAGTGAAGACCCTACCTCGAAAAACAAAAACAAAAACAAAAACAAAAAAAACCAGGATTGGTGACTGTTGGTGGGAGATGACATGGCAGAATCAAGCCAGGAGAATGGAGAGAGGGACAGAGTGAAGAGTCATTTGTCCACCAGAATAGAGCTGAGATTATGACTAAGAAAGCCTCTATCACATGAAAGATACAAGACACAGCTAATGAGTTCTCTTTCTTCATACAGGATATAGGATGGCTGGTCACCTGAGCTGGGCCTTGCTCTAAACTGGCATAGAGCTCTGGACAAAGCACAGGGGGGTTCTTAGGGTGTCTGATGATTTAGGCTGGGGGACAGCTCCATGGAAGAGCACTCGCCCAGGATACACAAGGCCTTGGGTTCAAGCCACAGGCACGCACACAAACAACAGTGGAAAACTAGAACTCCACCCCAGGGAAACAATGTGAGTCACCTGTGTGATGTTAAATTTCCCTAGTGGCTGCAGAGGTAGGAGGATCACCATGAGTTCAAGGCCACCCTGAGACTACATAGTGAATTCCAGGTCAGCCTGGACTAGAGTGAGACCCTACCTCGAAAAAACAAAAAAACAATTTTTTTCTCTAGTAGCCACATTAAAGAAACAGGAGGGGAAAAGCAGGAGAAATGAATTTTAGTAATGGATTTGAGTGAGCTAGCCCACCATGTAAAAATGATCGCTTGAGCATGTCATTAATATTAAGATTTGTGGAGAGAGGCAAGTCTGGTGGTGTGTGCCTGTGATGCAGGACTCAGGAGGCTGAAGCAGGATTGCCACAAATTTGAAGATAGTTTGGCAACTCTTGGCAATCCTCCTACCTCTGCCTCCCTATCTAGGGATAGACTGTCACAACAACTAGAGGGTGATTATTTTGAGGTCTTTCTATGTAGCTTGGTCTGTCCTAGGACTCAGGACCCTCCTGCTGCGAACTCCTGAGTGCTGGAATTACAGACCTCTACCACCATGTCTAGCTTATTAAGAAATAATAATAAGGGGCTGGAGAGATGGCTCAGCGGTTAAGGTACTTGCCTGCAAAACCTAACAACCAGAGATCAATTCCCCAGTATCAATGTGAAGCCAGAGACACAAAAGGGCGCAAGTGTCTGGAGTTTGTTGGCAGCAGCCAGCGGCCTTGGTGCACCCATTCTCTCTCTGACTCTCTCTCTCTCTTTCTCTCTCTCTATTTCTCTTTCCTTGCAAATAAAAAATATTTTAAAAAGACTTACTTGGAAATTTTTTTTGCTTCTGTTTTTTTTTTCTGGGCTAAGTGACTTTATTAGAGAAAGCCAAGATTACATAGGATTTAAGAGTTAACATTGGGGCCCTTCTTCTTGCCAAAGGTGGGCGCAACATTGCCAAAACGCCGGTTGTACTGCATCCGCCGCTTAGCCCGGCCTGTCTTCTTCTTCTTCTCCTGCTTGGCCACCTTGGGAGTCTGACCTCTAACTTTTCCAGCCCGGGCCAGGGAACCATGGACTTTACCTCCCAGCATGCGCCCAGCTACTTCCAGAGTGGTCAGGGCCTCCACCCCACACTGGGCCAGGACGGCCTCATCCTCCAGCGGTGTGCCTGCCAGGAGCACGACCCGGTCTTTGGGGCGATGCCCTCCAGCGAGGCCACATGAGCCTTGATGTGGGCGACCTTCTCCTGGCCGGTCACCTCGAGGGTATGTAGCTCCTGGGCGCGGACAAAGAGCTGCATGCTGGCGACTAACCGGCGGACCAGAGGCGGCTACCGCGAAGATGGAGTCGAGAAACAGCTGGTTTTATTTTTTAATTAATGAATTAATTTGAAGCCGGGCGTGGTGGCGCACACCTTTAATCCCAGCACTTGGGAGGCAGAGGTAGGAGGATTGCTTTGAGTTCAAGGCCACCCTGAGACTACATAGTGAATTCCAGGTCAGCCTGGACTAGAGCAAGACCTTGCCTCGAAAAAAAAAAATTAATTTGAGAGAGAGAGAAAGAGGCAGAGAGAGATGGGTGTATCAGGGCCCCCAGCCATTGCAAACAAACTCCAGACACACATGCCACCTTGTGCATCTGGCTTTATGTGGGTACTGGGGAATCAAACTTGGGTTTTTCTGCTTTGCAGGCAAACACCTTAACCACTAAGCCATTTCTCCAGCCTGTTGCTTGGAAATATTTTAAAAATTAATAATAAAATTCCCCCCTAACTAAATACTTTAAATTTAGTGTAAATTTAGTATAGATATATACGTTAGATATATACTTTTTTGAGGTATGGTTTTACTCTACTGAGGCTGATCTAGAATAATTCACTATGTAATCTCAGGGTGGCCTTGAATTCATGGCAATCCTCCTACCTCTTCTTTCCAAATGCTGTGATTAGAGGTGTGCCTCACCATGCCCAATTTAACATATATTTTTATAACACATCACAATTCAGACTAGGTACGTTTAGAGTGCTCAATAGCTACCTGTGGCCACCTTATCAAGCCTCATACTTTAAATGATAAGAAGTTCAAGGACAACTTAATGGTGTTTCAAGAATGCTTGCTTAGCCGGGCGTGGTGGCACACGTCTTTAATCCCAGCACTGGGGAGGCAGAGGTAGGAGGATCACCATGAGTTCAAGGCAACCTTGAGACTACATAGTGAAATCCAGGTCAGCCTGGGCCAGAGTGAGACCCTACCTAGAAAAACAAAAAACAAACAAACAAAGAATGCTGGGCTGGAGAGATGGCTCAGTGGTTAAGGCACTTGCCTCCAGTGCCTAAGGCTCCCAGTTCAATTCCCCAGGACCCACATAAGCCAGACCCACAAGGTGGTGGCCCTGGTCTCTCTCTCTCTCTCTCTCTCTCTCTCTCTCTCTCTCTCTCTCTCTCTCTCTCTCTCTGCTTAAAAATGAATAAATAAAATATTTTTTTTAAAAAAAGAATGCTTACTTATAAAATGGCTGCTGTATCTTGTAGGGGTTTAAAGAAACTACTGCAGCCTGGATCCCCCATTCTCTGGCACCCCTTCTCTTCCATGTTGGCAGAGCAAGGCCAGTTATATTAGGTATGACTGACAGAATCCTGCATCATATTCTAGAGCCTTCTGGAGTCAGGATCCCAAGTCCCGAGTGTGTTTCTCTAGCACAAACACTGTTACGGTTGCAACCTTAGAAAGCAGCAGTTCCTCTAACTTTAGTTACAAATCCAGGAGGGTGATTTCCCTTTAAGAAATCTAGGTCCTAGCCGGGCATGGTGGCGCACGCCTTTAATCCCAGCTCTCGGGAGGCAAAGGTAGGAGGATCGCCATGAGTTCAAGGCCACCCTGAGACTACATAGTGAATTCCAGGTCAGCCTGGGCTAGAGCAAGACCCTACCTTGAAAAAAAAAAAAAAGAAAGAAATCTAGGTAGGTCCTTAGGCAAATGGTTGTGAATTAGGAACCAGGCTGCCAGTTCATTGGGACAAAGGGGGAGTGCATCTGGTGTAGCATTTATGACTGTCTTCACTTAGGAAAGGTATGCCTAGCATTTATGGCTGTCTTAAACCAAGCAGTGTTGACAAAGGCACTTTTACTCAGCTAGGATAATGATATCCCAAATCTCTCCCTGTCAGAGCAGGGACCAGAAATAATGTTACTTATGATGGAAATGCATTACCTCTCACTTCCTGCTGAGTGTTTGTTTTCACCCTCAATCAAATTGGGATTGATAATGTTAAGCTGTTAATTTGTAAAATGTTAAGGAATGTTGATTCTTAGGAGGTGAGCTCATGCTGTCTTCTGTATATAAACCTGTGAGAAACCAGGAGGGGGTCTTTGTTCTCAAGCCTTGCCATGCTGTGCAGAGGCTTGCGGGACCAGACCATCAGCTGATGAATAATTTTTATTTTTGTTTTTTATTTTTTAATGTTTGCTTCTTGTTTTGATTTTTTAAAATATTTTATTTATTCATTTTCAAGCAGAGAGAAAGAGAGAGAGAGAGAGAGAGAGAGAGAGAGAGAGAGAGAGAGCGCACGAGGGCCACCACCTTGTGGGTCTGGTTTATGTGGGTACTGGGGAATTGAACTGGGGGCCTTAGGCACTGGAGGCAAGTGCCTTAACCACTGAGCCATCTCTCCAGTCCCCTTGTTTTGATTTTTTAATAAAGACTCTCTTTCAAACTTATTAATTCTCGGGTGGTCACTTCAACACTACTGGAAAAAAAACCCATTAGAGTTGACTACAATGTGGCCAGTCACTACTTCTTATTGAGCACCGCCAAGTGCCACCTACTATGTGCTAAGCACTGGCAACAGACACCAGAGAGCAGGTGCTAGCTCATACAGTCATCTCTCAATATCCAAAGGATTGGATATTGTCGCAGTTCCAGGATCCCCAGGAGGATACCAAAGTCCACAGTGTTTAATTCCCTGTAGCAATTATCTTCTCCTTGCTAGGACAAATCACCTGGCCCAAAGCAGCTCATGGGAGGAAAGGAGTTATTTCAGGATTACAGTTTTGAGGGGAAGCTTCATCGTGGCAGAAGAAGCTGGCTCACTTCACACATCCACTGGAGAGAGAGAACAGCAAGAGTGAGCTAGTTTGGAAGAGCCAGTGGGCTGGACTAATCAACTTCAAGGTCTGCCCCCAATACACACCTTCTCCAGCAGGAGTCCACCTCCCAAAGGTTCCTCCAGCTGGGGACTAAGTAGGGAGCTTAAAAACAAACACTTGAGCTGGAGAAATGGCTTAGCCATTAAGGAATTTGCTTGCAAAGCAGAAGGACCTGAGTTCGATTCCCCAATATCCACGTAACAAGGTGGCACATGTGTCCAGAGTTTCTTTGCAGTGGCTGGATGACTAGGCCCATTCTCTCTCTCTCTCTCTCTCTCTCTCTCTCTCTCTCTCTCTCTCTTTCTCTTTCTCGCTCTCTCTCTCAGTATATGCCTCTTTCTCTCTCAAATAAATAAAATATTTTTAAAAACACTTGAGGCTGGAGGGGGCATTTGCATTCAAACCACTACAGCCCCTCATATAAAATGGTGTAATAGTTATAAATAACCTAGGAACCTCCTCCAGTATTTTTAAACTGAGGCAGTTAGGGTGACTGCCACCCCTCCCCCCCAAAGTAAAAGCAGGAATGTCCATTCAGTCTCCACTTGGCTAGAAACCAGAGAAGAATCTGTCTTCTCCTTATCTTTCTGTCTAATCGGTTCTTCTACCTGAGCTCCTCCCTGAGGATGGAGTGGGAGGTCTCCTGGCATTGTGGTTGGTCAAGCTTAACTTCCTAAACCAGCCTAGCCCAGACCAATCAGCTCATCTGCTCATCTGAGGCAGGAGATAGGAACTACCAATAGGAGTTTATAAAATACACCAGGCTAAGGCAAATTGCTGTCTTCTAGGTAAGCTCCTCCTCTCAGCCAGGCTGAGACAAGGGGAGACCCTTCTCCCACATGGGCCTTTCCCCCTCTTTCCTTCCTTATGGCGGGAGCTCTCTGTACTTTCTCCTCTTTCCTTCTCTTCATCTAATAAAGTCTCTTAGAACCTTATCCTCTGGTCTATGGATTTAATTCTTTAACTTCATAAGACAAGAATCCTGGGTACCCTAAATTTGTTGATGAGTTGGCATATTGGTACACTGGCAATGAACCCCAAAAATTCCCATTTCAAAAACATCCCTGGCCGGGCGTGGTGGCACACTCCTTTAATCCCAGCATTTGGGAGGCAGAGGTAGGAGGATTGATGTGAGTTCGAGGCCACCCTGAGACTACAGAGTGAATTCCAGGTCAGCCTGGGCTAGAGTGAGACCCTACCTTGAAAATACCAAAAAAAAAATCTCTGAACTATTTATAATACCTAGTACAATGTAAATGCTAATTAATTGGTTGCTACATACAATATCGTTTAGGGACTAAATGACAAGGGAATAAATCTGCATGTTCATTTTAGGTACAACATCATAAACCTAACTCCATAGTCCTGTGCTGTTATTTATTAAAGGTATCCATACCAAGATGGCCAACTTTTGCATATGTTTCTATATTTTAAAAGATTTGTGGGTAAAAGCCCCCAGAAGTTTCTTGAGAAGTAGAAACAGACCCCACTCCTTCATTTTCTCCCCTTATTTTAATTTTAATTAATTAATTAATTTTGGTTTTCCAAGGTAGAGTCTCACTCTAGCCCAGGCTGACCTGGAATTCACTATGTAGTCTCAGAGTGGCCTTGAAGTCATGGCGATCCTCCCACCTCTGCCCCCCAAGTGCTGGGACTAAAGGTGTGCTGTATTTTTTCTATTTTTCTTAATCATCTGTATGCATGTGTGTATGCATATGAAGTATGGGCATATACTTGCCATGGGGCAAGTGTGAGGATCAGAAGACTGTAGACAAAAAAAGGGGTGTTTCTTCTCTCCTTCCAGCATACTTTGAGACAGGGTATGTCTTGTGAGCTTCCACATCCTCCTAGCTCTCTTTCCCATTGCCATCAGCATGTTGATATTACAGATGTGTGTGCCATTTTGCATCTGGCTTTATTTGGACACTGGGAAAGATCAAACTCAGTGGGTCTTCTTGCAAGAAAGTGTCTTTAACCACTGAGCAGTCTCCCCAGCCCTGTTGTTTTCTTATTTTTACAGTTTTACAAGATCTAACCCAGGGCCTCCTTCATGCTAGGCAAATACTCTACCTCTGAGCTACATCCTCAGCCTCTTATATTTCATTTTGAGACAGGGTCACACTAAGCAGCTCAGGCTAGTCCAATTCAAGTCTTGAATTGGGACCTTCATGCTTAAGTCTCCCAAGTGGCAGGATTATAGACCTATATACTTAGAGGCTCAGCTCTCCTCATTTTATTTCTATTTATTTATTTGCTTATTTTTTAGTTTTTCAAGGTAGGGTCTTGCTCTAGTCCAGGCTGACCTGGAATTCACTATGTAGACTCAGGGTGGCCTGGAACTCATGACGATCCTCCTACCTCTGCCTCCCAAGTGCTGGGATTAAAGACATGTACCACAACACCCAGCTTCTTATTTTATTTTTGTTAGAAGAGTTAAACTTGAGTTTTAAAAATGATTTACAGAAAAATTAAAAACAACACAGAGAATTCTTCTGTGTCCATCACCCAACTTCCCTTAATATCAGAGTCTTATGTAACTGGAAAATCTGTCAAAGCTAAGAGATTAACACCAGCAGATTTCTGTTGCCCAAACTAAGGTTGGCATCTCTGTAGTTTTCCGCTTTGCCCATTGATGTCATTTTCTGTGCCAGGATCCCATCCAAAACCAACAAGACATTTAATCTTTCAGTCTCCTTCATCTCCTTCAAGGCGGGGACTATGTTCTCGTCTTTCCTTTCATGACCTTGACAGTTAATATTTTATTTTACTCTCTCTCTTCTTTTTTTTTTTTTGAGGTAGGGTCTCGCTCTAGCCCAGGCTGACTTGGAACTCATTCTATAGTCCCATATTGGCCTCAAACTCACAGCAATCCTCCTACCTTTGTCTCCTGAGTGCTGGGACTAAAGGCATGCACCACCATGCCCAGTTAACTTGATTTCTTTTATGTTTTATTTATTTAGTCATTTGAGGGGGGGGGGAGAGTGAGTGCATCAGGGCCTCCAGCCACTGCAAATGAACTCCAGACACATGCTATTGTGCATCTGGCTTTATGTGGGTACTGGTGAATCGAACTCTGGTCTTTCTGCTTTGCCAGCAAACGCCTTAACCACTAAGCCATCTATCCAGCCCTACTTGGTTTTGTTTGTAATATTTTAAAATTTCATTTGCAAGAAGAGAGGTAGAGAGGAGACAGGGAGAGAGGGGGAGAGAATGAGTACTCCAGGGCCTCCAGCCACTGCAAACTTCTGACGCATGATCTGGCTTTATGTGGGCATTGGGGAATCGAACTCAGGTCGTTAGGCTTTGTAGGCAAGCACCTTAACCGCTGAGTCATCTCTCCAGCCCCCTATTTGTTTTTTGTTTTTTTTCGAGGCAGGGTCTCACTCTAGCCCAGGCTGACCTGGAATTCACTATGTAGTCTCAGGGTGGCCTTGAACTCATGGTGATCCTCCTACCTCTGCCTCCCGAGTGCTGGGATTAAAAACGTGTGCCACCACGCCCGGCTTATTTTGTTCTTATTTGGACCTTGCATTGCAGTCACATATTGTAGTCTAAATGATGCTGATGTATACTGCCTGAGATGTTGTAAATATGCAAATAATATTAGTAAGTGGCCAAGTGATTTGAGGAAATCATATTTTCTTTCACTGCTAGATAATGATATCTAAAAGTTCTTCAGTATCCACTAAAATCAAGCCCATAATCCAAACACGAGAGTGTAAAAGAGAAAAACAGTAGCTTTAGGCTGGAGAGATGGCTCAGCGGTTAACGCACTTGCCTCCAGTGCCTAAGGCCCTGGGTTCAATTCCCCAGGTCCCACATAAGCCAGATCCACAAGGTGGTGGACCTGGCTCTCCCTTCCCCCCCCTCTCTGTTTGAAAATGAATAAATAAAATAAAAAGAAAAGAAAGAAAAATAGTAGCTTTGCAGTAGAGAAGCCAGGCAGTCAGTCAGTCAGTTCCTTGGACAAGTAATCCAACATTAATGGCACTGATGATGAGTCACATTGACATCACGGACCTGCTGGGTGATGTGGTGAGGGACCTTCAACTCTGGGTAGTCTTCCCCAGGTGTAATCATGAGAAAAAAAACCCTGCTAGGCATGCTGGCGCACACCTTTAGTCCCGGCACACTCTGGAGGCAGAGGTAGGAGGATTGCTGTGAGTTCAAGGCCAGCCAGAGACCTGAGACTACATAGTGAATTCCAGGTCAGCCTGGACTACAATAAGACCCTACTTCAGGGGGAGGGGGAGACCAGCTGAGGTGCATTCTGCAGAATATAATGGTGTCAAGGTCAGCTGGGCACCATGGCACAACACTTGGGAGGCTGCAGCTGGAGGATTTCTCTTTCTCTGTGTGTCTCAAGTCAATAAGTAATATTTTTTT
>PVHP010053721.1:0-10677 GCA_004024765.1 Zapus hudsonius | reverse complement strand
AGAGAGATGTGGCCCATCTAACCTTACCAACCAACCTTAGGCCGATGGATGAAATCCTGACAAGAGAGGAGCCACCACAGTCATATCAGGGAGGATCCATAGGGAACTCAGCAGACAATGAATGATGAACAAGGGACCTATAACCACAGTCATTCAATCAACACAGGATAGGCCATTGAGACAGGAACCAAGGATTTTCAACACAAGGACCTGTAAGCTCACAATATTAAAGCAGCCTTGCTACTCACCCACCACGACTCAGGGAACTGAGCGGAAGAGGGGGTGGAAAGGTTGTGGGAGCCGTGGTGGGGGAGACTGTCCGGAGGCATGGCACCCATCAGTAACAACACACTTGGGCCAGGAAGACCGGGATGAGTACTAAGATATACAGGATCCCTTGCCACAAGGACTAATACAGACAGCCCACGGAGGAGGATATTCAACTGATCAGGGATGGGGAGGGGGGGGAATTGGGGAATTCGGGATAACAACACATGGTTTGCCCACTAAATAATGTAACTCATTATGGACAATAAATATATATTTAAAAAAAAAGAACAGAGAATTGAACGCTGCATACTCTCCCTCATATAAGGTCCTTAGCCAGGATAACCATAAACTCTATGCAGATTAATAGAAAGAAGTGAGAGGTTATGAATGAGGGGTAAGGTATGGGGGAGGGAAATGGCTTAAGCATGAGGCTAAACCAAAGGTCAATTAGTATGACCTGGTTTCTATCATGACCATTTACATGCTTTCCTGATTAAGGTCAGTGAAACTAATGACATGACAAGGTACAGGATTAAAGGCACTGGGTCCGTGACTATGGAATCATTTATTTATATATTCAGGCCAACACAGCAATCCAGTAGGACCACTCAGAGCAGAACTTAATACCATCACTGGGCAAAGAAATTGTCAGGGTTCCAATAGAAACTGCATTTGGCTCCACAGTGCAATATGCAAACTGTAGTACATTGTGGATCAACTCTTACTAGAAGAATGTGAGAGTCAATGCCCTTGGAGGAAGATAAGTTGTAGTCTTTGTGGGTAGAGTATTTATATCAATATTTTCAAAGTTGTTTTTTTTTTCAAATTATCACACCATGGAGAGTGGTCTTGATGTTAGTATTTGGCTGAATTAGTAGTGAGAAGACATCCTCATTGTATCTGTGGAATGAAGGCCTTGAGAAGTCACAATGTGAGATGAGCCCCTTCTAGGCATGTAAAATCACATTGTGGAGGGATTGTAGTATTTGGAGTAGAGCTGAAGATGTTGACTGTTATGCCAAAGGCTTTATTCATGATACAGAAGATCTAAAATGAAAGGTGATGGCAACCAAGGTGGGAGAAGAATATGGCCTTGCAGTTGACTTGAATTTAATAAATAGATGTTACTCATGAAAACTAAGGAGTAATGGGAAAAACAACAAAGAAGTATACAAAACCATGAATTATAGATACATTGATTTCATTTACTATATTTGTGTACTGAGATATCTCTCAATATAAAGGAAAGGATATGAAGAAGCAGGAAAAGTTAGCTAGTCTAAAATTTTCCTATGGCATGGCTATATTTTGTCCTCTCTGTGGAAACTGGTAAATTAAACAAAAATAGTAACAAACAGTCTTATTGGTCCCTAACTGTATAGTCTTATTAGACAATGATGTTAATGCTATATACAAACAACTCTGGAACAACATATGAAATTTGATAAAGTTTTAGTGACAATTAATTATTAATTGCTGAAATTATTTAAAAATTCATTTCATTGAAAACTCAATTATCAATCTCATTCCCAGAAGACATGACTAATATGCCCAACAAAATCTATTTGATAGAGCCGTTCAGAGTTATCAATTGTTGAAGGGCCTTAGGAAGAAACGCTGGATGATGGATTCCAGGCAGGACACACTAGTTTCTTCTGCTCCTTCTGCTTGGTGCTTCTCCCTCTATGCCTTTGACACAGCAAAAGGTTGTCATGGATTTTAGATAATTCACAGTAGCTTCCCGAGAATGAGGGAACTATTTTCAGTTGTTTAACCTTAAGGCTCTTTGGATGATGTGCTTGTAGAAATCCAACAAGCATTGTTTTTGCCATATGATAACTTTTATGTAAAAAAGTCATTATTACTGTTTCCATCACCTTTGTGACTTGTTATAGAGTGAAGAAACACTCCTAGTATTAGCAATGGTTGTTTTTGACTATTTTTTTTTTCATTTTATCTTGAGACAGGCTCACCATAATAAGCCGAGACTGACCAGGAATTAACTTTGTAGTCCATACTGGATTCATGATCTCATGCCAGGCCCTCCTGAGTTCTGTAAATACAGGTATGTACTTCCACACCAAGATCTTATGTTCACTTGAATATCAAATAAGCCTCTCACAGCAATTGCTGATAGAGAGCCAACTTCATTTGACAATAGATTATACTATCAGTACCCTTTCCCTCTGACATAAAGCAAATTAATCATTTCTCCAGGCTATTGGTGTCCCATATTCCAGTGTGCTTTAACCTACAAGAATACCTTGAGCCTATATTTCAAACAACTAACCATTATAGTAAATGATGACAAGTTAGTCACATAGCTGACCTGATTTTCAAAAACTTTATTTTGGCTTATGGCATGGCATTTTTAGTGCAAAGTAAAATCCCTAAGTTCCTAGGTACTTTATAGTATAGAATTACAATTCTTCTTGTTAGTAATGTGGAGAAATTCATTCAAAGGAAGCAGAAGCCATAGTAGTTTTATAGTTACCTTCTCATTGCTGGGATAAAGCTGTCATCCAAAATCATCTGATGGTGGTAGAATTTATTTTGGCTTATAGTTTTGAGGGAAAGCTTCATGACGGTAGGGAAAAACATGGCATGTGAAGAAGCTGGACCTCACCTTCTTGCCACGCAGGTAGACAATAGAGGCTGGAGAGGGAACGAAACTCTACAAAGTGGGGTCTTACTATAGCACCCCTAAGCTCACTCCCAAAACACACCTCTTCCAGCAAGGTTCCACCTCCTAAATTGCCACAAGATAGGGACCAAACATTCAGAAAACATAATTTTATGAGAGACATGTGATTCAAACCATTAAAGTAGGTAGGTTAACTATCTTTGGTGAGGAGTTCTGTGTGGTTAGGTCAACTGATCGTCCATACACTATTGGAAGCAAGTAGTCTATATAACTCTGTTAAGAGCTAGACTACCTGGGTTCTTTCAGACTGTTTGATATCTGAAGTGACAATGGAAGGTGTACATGCTTGGGCCCTGGCTGGTAAACGGTGTCCAGAATCAAGAAGACTGGAAGGATCAGCAGGAGAAGGGCATTCCTTCATATATTGTGCTCAGCCATGCCTATGGGTATCCCAAGAAAAATGAATGACATAGACAGCAAAGCAGAAAATTAACCAGTATTCTGCCAAAAAACTCTTCCACGTGTACAAGGACTCATTAACACAGGAGATTATTTGAAGTAGTATGAGCATTGCTGCCCATGAGAAGGCATCAGGTCATCTAAATATAGAGCTTATATGCCTTTCTAAAATGTTTGTAATTTCATTATATCTAATAAAGGCTTCATTAGATTTAATGAAATAGCCTCAAAGAACTTCATGGTCTTTCTTATATAAGCTCTAATTATTGCAGCTAGAGTTAATATTTTCTCCAAATTATTGGGAGTTTTTGAGGCCAGGTACTCTATTAGACAATTAATATATATTATTTATTATAACTGATAATATTATAAATTAGGAAAAGACTCAAATAGAATACCTTTCCTAAGATCATATAGCTAGCAAACTGTAGTTTATCCACAATTGTAACTGAGGTTTGTCTCCAAATAGTGTGGTGCTTTAGCTTGGAGATAGCAGACTTTGTTCGTCAGCATGCTGCATATGACTTAATGAAAGCAAACAGGAATAAAGGTATATCTGAAAATAGGACTTCATTGAAAAACACACTGAACTAAAAGTTTCATAAAGCCAGGGTGTGGTTGGTTTAGATCACTGCTCTACCCCTAGGATATAAAGATGTAACACACAAAGAATATGTCCCATAAATATGAGTATACCCTCAGAATGAAAAGATGAATAAATGATTTTGAAATCTAACACTGAATCAATGAAGTACGATAAGGCAGATGAACACTATAAAGAGAATTAAAAAGCAAAGTATGATTTTACATTAGAATCATTGTTTTAAATGATGTAATATGAAAGCTTTCCCTTGAACAGACTTAGGATTCTTGAAATTTTCTGATTTTGCAAATAGTTGGGGTTGTTGTTATGATCAACATTCTGATTCCAAGTATGTGTAACCTCACATCCTACCTTCTTAATGAGCTTATTCATAAAGCTACTGGTTCAAGGACCACACAAGAATCAGAAGTTGTATCTCCTGGGTAGCAGAATTATTTCAGGGTATCTTTTGCTCTAAATAACATTGAATCCAAGTATCATACATGATTAGACCTATTTTATTAAGAGTTATGTATGTTTTAACTCAGCTAGTACCTAGTTTTCTTTTAACATAATTCACAGACATCAACAACTTCTGACTATCAGCCAAATCTCCTAGAAATATCCAAGCACTTACCACTAGAGAGAAAAATATCAGAAAAGAAACAATCAAGAAGAAAAAAACAGTAGAGGACAAGCTCTTTAGTCTCTCATCAGTTGCATTCTTTTCTTACTTCCTTAATTCCTTCCTATCTTCCTTATTTCCTTCCTTCTTTCTTTCTTCCTTTTCTTTTTATTCCTTCCTATCCCTTGTTCTTCTTTCTCTCCCTCTTTATTTTCATGTTTTGTGTATGTAAGCATGTTCATAGGGACACACATATGTGTACACGTGCATGTGTTGTGTGCATGCACTTAGAGGAGATGCTGATGCTGGATGTCTTCATTAATAACCCTCCACCTTATACCTTGGGACAGGATTGCTCACTGAGCTTAGCATCCTCTCATTCAGCAGAACAAGCTGGCCAGCAAGGAAGACAGATGCACTTTTCTCTACCTCTCCAGTCTGGGACTTGAACACATGTTCTCATGCTTGTTTAGCAGGTATTTTACAAACTGAGCCATCACCCCAAGTTCCTCTCATCAATTTCTTCCTCTGGCTTCTGGAAAGGTGATATCTGTGACCCCAGCCTTGGGGGCTTGGCAGGGAGGTTGGGATTGAGGGCAATGAAGGACTGAAAGTGAGGTTTAGAAGGCCTTACACAGAGGCTACCAAATTAGCATTGAAAAAAAAAAAAACTTGTTGGCCCATAACAAGGTTTGAAGCACCCTTTCTCTTGGCCCAGGATGCCTAGACCTAGTCCAGAAGTCACTGGTTGGTGTGATGTGAGAAAGGTATTGGAGTATGCTGCACTCCAGGTGGCTAAAGCTGACCTGTGGCTCACTGAAATCATAAAACCCACAACCTCTTGAGTAGAGATTTGAAATGCTAATGGGACATGTGATGCATGAAGTTGCTTGTAGACCTACATGAAACAGACAGAATATGTGCCAAAAAGCCTAATTGACCCCAAAAGTCCATAAAGTGTGAAAGGAAAGTCCCCATCCTTTTCACAAAGTGGCCCCTAAATTTTTTTCCTACTCTGACAAGGTTCCTCATGTAAATGTATATCCTTTCTTCTAAATGCTCTCATATTCTTGCTACAATCCACATGACCCCTTCATGTTTCCTGTTCTGGCTCACAAGAATCTGAAGTTCTCTGGAGATGTCCACCAAATGCTGACCTCTGCAGGCACCAAGGCCTAATGATATTATTTATACATTTAGAATATTTGAATTATTTTATTGCCTTTGATTTCAGTTTACCTTTAGAAGAATGAATGAAAAATAGAAAGAGTCCAAAAACACCATTTTAAAATTATAATATTTTAACTTATAAATTGTTGATGTTTAGATATATATGCATATTATCAAAGGGATAAATCAATGTAATTAATTAATGTGTCACCTCACAAACTTGAAATGTAACATGCTACTGCTAATTTTAGCTACTGTGTTTTATTCTATAGTCCTATTTCTGCTTTATTTTTGAGTAGGGTTACCTTTATGAACTGTGTTGCATCCAAATTTGGTGCATATATGTTAATGATGGTGATATCTTCCTGTTGGATCATTCCTTTGATGAGTAAGAAGTGACCATCATTATCCTTTTTAATTGATTTTGGTGTAAAGTCTATTTTGTCAGACATTAATGTAGCCACACCTGCTTTCTTTTTACTTCCACAAGCCTGATAAACTGTTTTCCATCCTTTTACTCTAAGAAGATTTCTGTCTTTAGAAGTAAAGTGCATTTCCTGAAGGTAGCAGATGGAGGGGTCCATTTTTCTGATCCACCCTGCAAGTCTGTGTCTTTTTATAGGGGAGTTAAGTCCATTTATATTCAGTGATATAACTGTGAGGTTTGCTTTAAACCCTGCCATGATGAAGGGTTAATGGGGGTTGTTGTCTCTGCTGCTGTTATTAGTTCACTGACTGTGATTGTCGTGTCTGATCTCTGGTACTCTTCTGAGGTAGATTTCTTGTTTCTTCTGTGTGGGATATCTCTTGCAGGATCTTCTGAAATTTTGGCTTTGTTTTCAAATAGTCGTAGAGCTGGTTTACTTCATGGAACAATCTATTATGAGGCATAGCTTTGCTGGGTACAATAGTCTAGGTTGAAAGCCATACTTCTTTAGGCCCTGAAAACCATTATTCCAAGCCCTTCTGCCTTTTATGATTTCTAGAGAAGTCTGAGGTAAGTCTGATGGCTTTTTCTTTATAAGTTATGGTTTGGTTTTCTCTAGCACTTTGAGTATTTTCTCTTTGCTTTCTATGTTAGGCATCTTAATTAAAATATGTCTTGGAGAAATCCTCTTCATGTCCTGTCTGTTAGGAATCTTCTGGACCCCTTGAAAATGAGTGGGCTTTTTCTTGTTAGATAAGGAAAGTTTTCTTGAATAATTCTGTTGAAGATATTTCCTATGCCCTTATCCTGGGCTTCTTCTCCCTCTGGGATCCCCCATGATTCTAATATTGGGCCTTTTTATGGTATCCCATAGATCCCTCAAATTTTACTCACTTGATTTCTTGAATTTATTGAAACCTATGACATCCTTATTAATTCCTTCTGACTTGTCTTCAACTTCTGAGTGTCTGTCTTTCAGATTGTCAACTCTGGGACTGATTGATTCAAGGGAGGTTTTTAACATCTCCTTTTCATTATTTGTTTCTGCTATAATTTTGTTTATAGTCTCCAATTCTTTGGTGAGATCCAATTTCCAATCTATTTTTGTTTTTGCTTGGGATTCCTGATAATCATTTTAAGTCCTCATCAAATTAAATCAATTGATTGTCTAGCTCCTCTCTTAGTTGATTAATCTTCAATTCACTTAATGTGTTTCTGAATTCATTCATATTTCTCTCCATTAAATTCATTCTGGATTCTATGCTTGTATTGGTGAGCTTCATCTCTTTCATGTCTTTCTTCATAGTTTCCATATAGCCATTAACCGCTTCATGTTTGCATTGCAGTTGTGGTCAGGAGTCATATTATTCTCTCTTTGGGATTGTATATTTGTTGTCTCCACTTCCTTGCCACTTTCCTGTTCCATAATGGGACTAGAGGCCCTTAGTTGGCGAGTTCCATCTTTAATTTCTGTGGGTTTTTTTTGTTGGTTTCTGGCCATGTAGGGGAGTGGGACTCAGGGAGAAGTGCACCCAAGAATCACTGGAGGGAGGCTGGAGGAAGGGGGCCCCAGGAGGGAGAAGTGCTCATTCGACAAGGGCTTGGGAAGCACCAGAGAGGAGACAATGCCACTGGCAGGAGCTTGGGGTGGGGGAAGGGCGGCTCTCTGTTCCTCTGTGGAGCAGAAAGCTGCTGGGATTCCTGTCCCGACTGGTGCCGGAGTTGGGGAGACAGTAGGTTTGTGTTCAGGGCCAGCTGGGGTCCAGGGTTTGGATCCTTGCTGGAAAATCAAACCTTTATGGAGAGAGTCCTGGCGAGGCTACTTGTCCACCATCATGCTCCGCCCCCCCATTCTATAGTCCTTAAATTTATTCTTCTTACACAATTGAAATTTTGTGTTTTTGAACAACATATTCCAATCCCTTTCTCACTTCACACCAAACAGTGGCAAACACTATTCTACTCTCTGGTAATATGAGTTCAAGTGTCTGCTTTTGTCTGAAACCCATCATCAAAAAAAAAAAAAAGTTTTACAAAATGTCAGTTTTCAGGGGAGAGGAACAAATGGGGGTGGTTGAATAGTGAGTATTTCCATATTCCCTTTCCAGAATTAGTTTTTTGACTGGCTCTTAAAATATAAGTTTCCATCACATATGGGAGAATAACTCAGTGGATTCATTGTTTAATTGCTAAAATGCTAATGATACTTCTTAAACAGTGATATTTTCACATAAAACCTGTGAAATCCATTGGTAATTGTGCCTGTAGACTGGAATACATGGTTTCAATTTTATATCCAGAGAAACTAGACACAAAAAAAGAAGCAAAAGCTTTCCGAACTAGAAAGAAACAAATGAAATGTTCTTATTTGTACAGGATATGGCTTCACACATAGGATAACCTGAAAATTTCACTGAAAACAATCTAAAGGTAATAAGTGGATTCAGTAAATTTACAGGATTATTGAGTTGTACTTGTGTAAGTTTAACAGATTAATCAATAAATATGCAAAAATTATTTGAGTTTTTATGCAATACTAACAGAATATCTTAAGAGGAAA
The DNA here is from genome assembly GCA_004024765.1 of Zapus hudsonius. Lineage (NCBI taxonomy): Eukaryota > Metazoa > Chordata > Mammalia > Rodentia > Dipodidae > Zapus > Zapus hudsonius. The sequence goes on along the minus strand of PVHP010053721.1, from coordinate 1,939 downwards.
AACATCTCATGTACATATGTCTCAAACCCAATAGAATAAGCTTTAGCAAGGAAGTGAAATACTTGTATGCAGAGAAATATAAAACATTAGTTAGAAAAATGAAGAAGGCACAAACAAATACTTATGAATTGGAAGAACTAATATTAAAATTTCTATACTGCCCCAAGAAATACAATGCTAATATAATCTGCAAAACAATTCTAGTATATATAAACAGGAAAATACTCTTTTGGGAGAGATTATTTTTATGTAACTCACACTATTGTTAAACTTGTTACAGAGCGCAGCATTGCCTCAAACTCATGCTCTTGCAGCCTCATTCATTTTCCTAAGTGCTATGGTAAGATATGTGCTACCAGTGGGAAAAACAAAATATTATGCAGAACCTGAAAATGTTGATCAAGAGAAGTAAAATGAGGTATCACATTTGCTTATTTTAAAATATACTTTAAGGATGGAGAGATGGTTCATTAGTTGAAGTGATTGATTGCAAAACCTGAAGGCCTGGGTTTGCTTCCCAGATGCACCAAGTGGTGCATGCATCTGGAGTTGATATGTAGTAACAGGAGGCCCTGGAATGTCCATAGTAGCTCCCTTACTCCCTCTATATTAGCAAATTATATATATATATATATATATATATATATATATATATACTATAAATGTTATAATGTTACAATAATCAATATGTAAAGAGCCATATAGGAAAATGAATGAGAATAGAGCCCAGAAAGAAAATCATGCATATATAATAAATAAATCCTTTTTATATATAACAAGAATTTTTAGTGAAGAAAGGTTGTCTTCAACAAATGGTATTGGGAAAACTACATTAACATTAAAAACAATAAAATTGTTCTTGCCTCTGTGCCATACTAAAACACAATAGACAATAGATATAAGAGTTGGCTGCTGGTCTGGGGAGATTGCTCAGCGGTTAAAACACTTTCTTGCAAAAATGGCTACCTCTGGTGCAGTTCATAACCCCCTAACCTATTGACAGATCCAATATATGCACCCAGGAAGGACCCCAGTGGGTAGGGGACAGAGAAGAGGGAAACTGGGACATATTCACAAAATTTTCTCATATAATAAAGATATTAATTAAAAAAAAACACTTTTTTTGCAATGCCTGTCAGCTTGTATTCAATTCCTCAACAGCCACATATTCCATAGGCAAAAAAGTTATGTACACATCTAGTATTCAGTGTTAGAGATAAGAGACCCTGGCATGACCATAAACACACACACACACACACACACACACACACACACACACACACCAAAAAAACAGATATCTAAATATATAAAATATATATTTAAAAGATTTGAATGCAAACCCCGAAAACAAAATTTCAAGCAAAACAAATGAAGAAAAATGTCTTTATGACATTAGTCTTATATGTAATTTCATGGATATGACAGAAACATGGTAAGTACAAACAAGTAGGATCACAAAAAGTTAAAGCTTCCACACAACAGAGAAAGCAACTTAGAGACCAGGAGAAAATATTTTTATATATTTGAAAAAAGTTCACCTCCAAAATACATAACAAACTATGTCAACTCAATAGTAAAACAGTGGGCTGAAGAGATGGTTTAGCAGCTAAGGCATTTGCCTGCAATGCAGAAGGACCAGAGTTCGATTCCCCAGAGCCCATATACAGCCAGATGCACAAGAGGGCGCATGTGTCTGGAGTTCATTAGCAGTGGCTTGGAGGCCCTTGTGTGCCCTATTCTCTGTCTGCCTCTCTCTCTCTCTCTCTCTCTCTCTCTCTCTCTCTCTCTCTCAAATAAATAAATAAAATATTTAAAAAAACAGTAAAACAGCAATCATAATAATATTAAATAATGTCCTACAAAAAGACTAACTTGTGTACCCACACCTCCTAGTAGGAGTGAGCAGCGAACCAAGAAAGGAGCACTTGTGTAATGGAGG